>CAUYPK010104625.1:0-26009 GCA_963574355.1 Loris lydekkerianus | reverse complement strand
AGGACGCAAGGTGGCGCTTCTAGGAAGCAATGAGGAGCTTCTAGGAAGCAATGAGGAGCTTCTAGGAAGCAATGAGGAGCTTCTAGGAAGCAATGAGGAGCTTCTAGGAAGCAATGAGGAGCTTCTAGAGACTCATCAGTCATCCCTTTAGCTCTGCTCCCTTAAAAGTGTGGAACAAACGCTTTCCGTTTTGTAAAGGCCCTGTGTTATGGGGAGGCTTTTATGTCATGTAGGTAAAAGCTTATGGCCCCCCAATACCTTAGAAGAGCATGGAAGGCAAAATTTCACCCATTTCCTCTATCTCTTTGTCTCTCTGTTACCCTCCGCCCCCTCCCCTTTCTTCTTCATACTCCCCTCCTCTCTCTCTCTTTCTCTCTTTTTCTTTCATCTCACTCTCTATCTCTCTCTCATTTTGGGTACAGTATTAATTAGTTTCTACTTAAACCCCTACTCAGATAAAGACTTAAAGAACCTCAAAAATAGCTACTTAGATGGGTAAATTCTTTTTAAATCCCCATTGAGTTTCAAAATAACACTGATTCTTTCATTGACTCAAACAAGGATTTCCCTTCCTCCAGCTCTGAACTAGCTATTCCCAAACTATAAATGTTCAATTACTTCCCAGACAGCAAATGTGCATTTTGCTTGCTCCATGCTATATATTTTCTGTGATTTGCATTATCATTTGTTAAATACACTCACACACTCTATTTACCTCTGGCCACAACTCTAAGACCTTTATGTGACTTTTCACCCTCTAGGAGCAGCCCAGATAAATCACTACTCAGCCATTTAGCACACAAAGAGGAAAAGATTCCCATGTTCCAAATAAGGCAATTTGTTTAACTTACTTGGCTGCTAGGGAGTTGTGGAAATGATGCTAAAGAAGACTGGGAAAGAACATCACAAAGCCCTTCTGGTTTTATCTCACTTCTGATGGGACAGTCCAAATATTCTTACCAGTTTCTTCTCTGAAAATGCATGAACCTTCCTTTTTGTTTTTTTTTTTTTGTTCGTTTGTTTGTTTTTTGATAGGATAGCAAATTTATGACTATCTTCACTACCTTGGCATTCTGTATTCCTTACACAAAATTATAAATATTCTTGGCATTTATTCATTTTTTAATAAAAAAAATTTTAATGCAATCCACATTCCCCCACCCCCAAAGAAAGAAATAAAACAGGTTAACCTTTATGCCAACTGGCAAAGCTATCATTTTACAGAAAGCAAGTCAGAGACTATGCAATTCTTCACAGGGGGTTAGATTTATTGTATATCCAAAAGACAGATCAATCATTGCACTAAGAAACTGGAAACCTGAGTTCTGATCTCAGCTTTGCCCATAGATGAGTATGACCATTATTACTCAGTACATTCCTTAAAGATAGGAATTGTGTCCTGTCCCGTTTCTCTCTAGTTAATTTTTAACAATAAATTATACGCGATCTAGTTACCTAAAATATATAATAACACTATAGATACAGGGGAATTCTCCCTTGGAGGTCTTCAGTTCTTTCCCACCAAAAATACTATTATAATCCAATATGTATCTTCACCAGGCTGTTTACCTGCACCATAGAAAATATATAGTATTGTTTTTTTGGTGGTTTCTTTTTTTTCACATAAGTAGTCATAGGGTACATACAACTCTACAATTTGGTCTTTTTACTCTATAATATATATTTTCTTTTAGGTCAATCCTAAAAGATGGGTAGGTCTCAAATTTTTCCTCTGAATTTTTAAGTAATATTTCACCATATAAATATACCGTCTCCTATCTATCCACTCCCTGAAAAGGAAGATTTATACTGTTTCCAATTTTTCTTGATACAAACAACACGGCAGTCAACCCCTTTGTATGGTCCCACATGTGCCAGAGCAAATACCTGGGTCATAGGATATGAATATTTTCCATCTTAAGAGATAAATATCAAATTTCTCCCCTTAGAGTCAGAGATCATTTTACCATTTCTACCAGAAGCACAAATTAGTCTTTTTCCTACAGCTCAATAACACTCAATAGTAACTTTTCATTTTTGCCACACTAGTAGATAAAAACAAAGTCATATCTTAGTTTGCATTTCCTCACTATCTTAGTGACAGTGAACATCTTATCAAATGTTACTTAGCCTTTAATGTTTTTCTGTTGTGTGAATCCTGTATTTATATCATTTACCCATTTCTTGTTTTATTTGTTCTTTTCTTTATTTTTTATTTTATTTTTTTGCAACAGAGTCTCAAGCCGTTACCCTGGTAGAATGCTGTGATGCTCACAGCATTCTCCAACTCTTGGGCTCAAGCAATCCTCTTGCCTCAGTTATTTTTGTTTGGTTGGTTGGGTTATTTTTGTTTGTTTTTTCTATTTTAGTAGAGACGGGGGTCTCGCTTTTGGTCAGGCTATCTTGAACTTGTGAGCTCAAGCAATCCACCCGCCTTGGCCTTCCAGAGTGCTAGGATTATAGGCGTGAGCCACTGCACCCGGTGTTTTATTTGTTCTTAATCATATTGATTTTCTTTATATATTCTGGATATGAATTGTCTATTACACATGTTGCATTTGTTCACATTTTGAAACACCAGCACCTAGCAGAAGGCCTGATTCTTAGTCAGAGGTAATAATTCTTTGCTGAGTACATGAATAAGTGAATGTGGTATAAAAGCCATATATTGAACAGTCATTCTGTGGCTCACAAGAGGGTTGTGGTATTTCTATCATTTATCTATAAAGATCAAGCAAATAGGAACATTAAATGAGCCTTTAAGCAGTATGCCCTACTCATTCTTGAATCCCCAATTCTTAGGACAAGACCTTCTGTAGAATAATCACTCAATAAATGTTGAATGAATTAAAGACCAGAATGGAAGAAATCAAAAGAGCCTCCTCCCTCTCACATATTTGAGAGACCAATTTTCAATCCCATAATAAGTTAACAAAAATTGTAATAAAATCTGGTATGCAGCCAGTACAGAAGAATGTATTCCATCTCGGCTCCACTCAAAATCTCTTGATCTCTATAGAAAAAAAAAAAAAAATGGAAAATGAGGTAGCCAGAGTAGATACCTCACAAGAAAAGCAAACAGAAACAAAATGCATATTCCAAGCCACTTGACTCAATGCGGGGAATTCAAGCTAAAATTGTTAAAATCCGGGGTGCTTCCTCTGCCTTTTCCTCCACGGGAGGTCAGGGGAAGGATGAGGGGCCAGGATAGCACTCCTCCCCTGCCTGTGCTCCCCCACCTCCCAACTCTCCACTTCAAGGTGCTCCCCTTTTTCTTTCTAGATTGTTGTTCTTTTCTATCAAGTGTTGATCCCTGGATTTTCCTGGATTGTCATGATTTCTGTTGAAAGACTCACAGCAGAAATGCCCTCGTATTCATATACATATAAATATGTTTCTTTTCTTCTGCTTTCTTGCTCCATCAGGGCTCTGTGGAGCTATTTGTTTTAATTATTTCTGGCACTTTGCCCACCAAAATGTGCAATTCTTCAAAAGGATGGAAATGACAGTGAATCTGCCTCCTCCCGAGCAATTGAGGTTTTTATTTGAATCCTGTTGTCTTGGAAACAAGCGAATGTCATTGAACATACACACACACACACACACACACACACACACACGCACGCACACCCCACTCTAGTGGTTAAAACGTCAGCTAGAGGCACATTTCCCCCACAATCCATTCCCTGCCTTCTCCAACTCACAGGCTACTTGGCTGCCAGGGTGGAAACAGAACAGAAGTCAAGCCTCTCCTTTGATCCTACCCACATGGTTCTTGACAAAATACACAACATTTTGAGGATCTATTTCCTTATGAAAAAGTAAAAATAAAACCAGCACCTTTCTATCTGTCTCACACTCACTAGGAAAATTGAAAGAGAAGATAGATGTGAAAGAGCACTTTGGAAACCAAAAAACTAAACAAATGTAATCACATACTTGAATTACTATTTTCCTCTAAAGCAAATCATTAGATTTTAGCTCAGAGATGTATGAATAAATTCTCTGGATATTATCTTTTCCTGAGGGTAAAACACACCATCCTCAAAGATCCATACAACTGTGAGCTAAAATTAAGCATTTGTGACCAATGGTTTACTCAAGTTTTGGTCCCTTATGCTAAATGAGAAGTAACTCCGAGCAGACTGGAGGCAGAGGTGTGTCCTGCTATTCCTGGATGCTTCGTGTGTAGCACTGGGGACGGCCTGTCATTATGTCTGTTTCAGTCAACCTGACTGCATAACAAACCACCTCAAAATTTATAATCAAGCAATCCTCTTCTTTTGCTTATAATTTTATTATTGGGGGGTTCTCTTTAATTTTATGATTGATATGAAGGTACAAATGTTTAGGTTATATTGTTTTCATTTCTAAGGTAAAGTTCAAGTTGTAGTTGAACCTTCATCCAGGGGGCGTGCTGAACACCCTCACATTGTGCACTTTAGGTGAGATCCTGCCATTCACCCTCCCTCCTCCACCCTCCTTTCTCCTCTCTTCCTCCTTAGTATTTTTCATGTGGGCATGTAGTTTTTATATATTGCTATCATATCAGAATTGAGTACATTGGATACTTGCTTTTCCATTCTTGAGATACTTTACTATGAAGAATGTGTTTCAGCTCCATCCAGGTAAGCACAAAAGATGTAGTCTCCAGCTTTTCTTATGGCTGAATCGTACTCCATGGTATACATAGGCCACAGATTCTTAATCCATTCATGGGTTGACGGGCACTTGGGTTGATCCACATACTGGCAATTGTGAATTGAGCTGCAATAAACACGCTAGTGCAATGTCCTTGTGGCAAAAGGATTCTTTTTTGTTCTGGGTAATGGGGTTATGGGATCAAATGGAAGGTTCACTTTTAGTTCTTTGAAAATTCTCCATACTTCTTTCCACAGAGGTTGTATTAGTTTGCAATCCTACCAGCAGTACAAACGTGTTCCCTTCTCTCCACACTCATAATTTTATAAATCAGAAATTCAGAAAGGTCTTGCCGGGGCAGTTCATCTGTGCTACGCATGATGTCAGTGGGGGGCCTGGGCTATAGGATCCACCTCCAAGATGGCTTCTTCAGCCACACATCTGACTTCTCCTTGGCCTTTTTCTCCATGTGGTACCTCAACTTGCAACACCTCTCCACATGGTGGAAGGTTTTCACATCATTGTGGTCTCAGGACATGGTCTGGCGTCCAAGAGGTGGGCTGGAAAAGCTACTAGGCCAGTTAAGAACTATACCTACAAATCACACAACATCCTTCTTGTCATGTTCTACTGGTCAAAGCAGGAACAAGACCTATTCATGCTCAAGTAGATGAAGAAATTAACTGGCAAAGTCACATTGCAGAAGAGCATGAGGAATGGGAGATGATGCCTGACTTAGCCTCCCAAGTAGCAAGTAGCTGGGATTATGGGGATGTGCCACCACACCCAGCTAATTTTTTCTATTTTATAGAATCCACTATGTTGCCCAGTCTGGTCACAAATTCCTGACCTCAAGCAATCCTCCTGCCTCAGGCTCCCAAAATGCTAGGATTATAGGTGTGAGCTACCTTGCCTGGCCCCTGACATTCTTTCAAGATTACTATTTAGGGATTTTTCTTTAAGGAATAAAGGAATTTCTTAAGGAATTTAAAGATACTTTTTATATTTAAATCCATTGCAATTATGATCTTTATTGATATTCAATTTGTCCCATCTTTGGCCAACTGGATCCTCTTTGAGTTAGTTGATGAGTTCTTCTGACACATCTCTGATAGAGTTGAATGTACTGCCCCACCCAGGTAGAACTGACCTGCCCAGGAAGAATCAAGTACATGTCCTACCCAGGAAATAATGAATGTGCCAATCCCTGCCCCCTTGACCCATTAAGTCCCCATCTGCCATAGCCCATGTGTGAAATTCTTTCCTGGTCAGGGATTTCACTCCACCTGCACCCAGGTGGAATAAAGACCATATTGGCCACCCAGAACCAGGACTTTGGTTTCCTTTCATTTCATGCCTCAGAATAATCTTTCATCATTGGGTTTGTAACCTCTTAATCTCTAACAATTTTTTATAACATCTTCGATATTTAGTAATGACAAGATGTCCCAAAATCTTGTATATTTCCTGCACCAGAACTGGAATCTGCCATTTCTCCAAGAAGCCCGTATATCCTCTTAGAGGGAAATGGTGTTTATAGAGTCTAATGTGGGCTGCGTGATGGTCAGTGCCATTACTCGGTTGGTTATTATTTCTGTATCTTTTCTATAGACAGAGGTGGCAGATACAAACATATATATGATAAAAAGCATTAGGCATTCCTGATCTTTTAATCCTAAAGGCCATTGTATTTTTATCTTAATGTTATAATATATATCTTTATCTCCCTTTTTAATATCAAATTTTAATTTTTTCAATTTCAAATTTGAAATATCGAATTTTGGGTTTTCACGGGAAAATCAACATAATTTGTGTTCCCATGATAGTCTCAGTATAACAAAACCAACCAGGAACTAGAAGGGGAAGTATCTTCCCAGGATGTAGGGCAATGTCTGGATACAACAGCCAAGGAATACACCCACACATGCAAGATTAGACTGGGAAGGAAGGGACAAGGTGGCCAAAGTGGACAACGGACATGGTGCCACATCCACATCACTGCCCTCATCCTCAAATATCCCAGCTGCCTTCCTTTCAGTGAATTCCACGTACTGTTGATATCTGAGATACGAGTTCTCAGAGAGATCAGAAAATCTGTCCACTACATTTCTCCCAACTATCTTAGTCCTTTCAGTCTTCTATAGAATACCATAGACTGAGTGGTTTATAAACAACAGAAATTTATTTTTCACACTTCTGGAGGCCAGGAAGTCCAAGATCAAGTCACTGGCAGATTCCATGTCGGGGAGGGCCCACTGCCTGGGTTGGAGACAGCCGTCCTCCCAGGTTCTCACATGGCAAAAATGAGACAGAATCTCATTATGTTGCCCTCCGTACAGTGCTGTGGCATCACAGCAACCTGCAACTCTTGGGCTTAAGCGATTCTCTTGCCTCAGCCTCCCAAGTAACTAGGACTATAGGCACCCGCCACAACATCCGGCTATTTTTTTTTTTTTTTTGCCGTCATCATTGTTATTTTAGCTGGCGCAGGCTGGGTTCCAACACACCAGCCTGGATATATGTGGCTGGCACCCTGCCCACTGATCTACAGGCATGGCCTTTCTTAAGTCTTTGTCTCAAAAAAAAAAAAAAAAGAGAGAGAGTCTCACAATGTCACCCTCAGTAGAGTGCTGTGGCGTCACAGCTCACAGCAACCTCAAACCCTTGGGTTTAAGCAATTCTCTTGCCTCAGCCTCCCAAGAAGCTAGGACTACAGGTGCTCACCACAACATCTGGCTATTTTGTTGTTGTTGTTGTTGGTGGTGGTGGTGGTGGTGGTGGTGGTTAGCAGTCCCAGGCCAGGTTCAAACCTGCCAGCCCAGGTATATGTGGCTGGCGACTTAACGGCTGAGCTATGGGCTTCAAGCCCTCTCTGGAGTCTTTTATCAAGCATTAATCCCATTTATGACCTGATCGTCTCACCATTGCCCCATCTCAAAATACCATCACACTGGGGGTTAAGCTTCAACATGAATTTGGGGAAAGACATAAATATTCAGTCCATTCAGTCTACCCATAACAACCACTGGCAGTGAATCAACTATGAAGGGAAGGAACCATGAGACTAAATGAAACGGACAGGAAAGTAAATGTATGCAAAGATGAACTGTTTTAAGACATTACAGTAAAAAAACCATAACACAAGCTACTGAGGGACCAAAATGTTCTAACTCCAATAAACAGCTGAATTTCTCACATGAATTTATGAAAACTCTATGCCTACAGGGAATGTTGAACAGAAAAACTGCACAAGGTCTGTACGGATACTCTAGGTAGATGTTGTCTATACCTCATAACCAAGATAGAAAAAGGAAACATAAATGAGAGCAAGAATAACATGAAGCTAATTCATCTGTTACAATTACATTCAATTAAATTCAGTAAGCAATACGCATACACTAACCCCTTCAATACACAGGAGGACCAATGGCGAGTAAGACGAGGCTTCTGCCTTCAAGAAATTTATGATGGGACAGCACTCGGCTCATTGGGTAGGGTACCAGCCACATACACCCAGGTTGGCAGTTCAAACCCAGCCCAGGCCAGCTATAACAATAGTGACAACAGCATCAAAAAAATAGCAGGCCATTGTGGCACTGTAGTCCCAGCTACTAGGGAGGCTGAGGCAAAAGAACTGTCTGAGCCCAGGAGTTGGAGGTTGCTGTGAGCTGTGACACCACAGCACTCTACCGAGGGCAACATAGTTAGATTCTGTCTCAAAAAAAAAAAAGAAACTTATGATGAATAAATCACAGATTTGTTGGTTTTTGGTTTTTTGTTTGTTTGTTTTAATGCTTTAGGTAGATTGGTTTCCTCAATTGACTTTTGGAGAATGTAATTTGGCTAAATGACTTTGGGGAATAGATCTTCAGTGAAATGATCCGCTGTTAACGTCAGCATGTCGTAAAAGGTATAAAAGAAATGCAAATAATATTCTTTTGGAGGGGAGAGGTGAAAGAAAATAATTTCTACAGGGACATTTGAATCGGTCTTGAGGAATGAGTAGGAATTTAAAAGATACAGAGAGTAGGGTAACAGCATGGCACAGCGTGGCAAAGTGGCAGGCCTGTTTTGTGACATCAAATCCAAGATTTGAGCAAATAGAAACCTTATCCATGCTCCCTGGGCTAAAAAGTATTCTAGTTCCTGCTTTCATTTCAAAAATGACTATTCTAGTCAGTCAGAAACAAGCAAAAAAACAAGTCCTGCCAAATGAAACCACCACCCTCTCCAGTGGATCCATCAGACCCACGGTTTGCCATCCTAGTCCTCTTCATCTGCCCTCTGTATCCCCAGCTAAGCCAGGAGACACAGGGCAACTGCGGGCACTTGAGAATGTCCCTCAAATCATTGATCCTTGCCCAGGCCAATGCTAAGTCCAGCAAATGAGTAGTAAGGCCTTGTGTGCCCTCATTTCCCCAGTAAGAGGAAAGCCCTATAGAACCCCAAGTCTAGGATTCCTCTTCTCAATTTCTTGTTTGAGTCATAAAACAACTTCTCTTAATGGAAACGTGCCCTTTAAAGAAAAAGAACAGTTCACCTTTAAAAGTTATTCAGATAAAGTTAGCTCGGAGTTTTTGCCCTTTCTGGCCCTTAATCAGAGGAGGGTACACGTCAACCAGATTCCCTCGCCAGATGGCTAAGGTCTCTGAACATCCGGGCAGTTTATCATGTCACTCAAGTGTATCATTTTTTTCTAAATACTTTTTTTATTTGTCTTTCTCTCTGTTTCTTTCTGCATTGGCGCCTCCACCCATGAAATTGAAAGATTTCTAGTAGAAATTCCTTTGTTGCATCAGCTTTGGAAATATGGATTACAGTATTCTGTGAAAAACATTTATTACCCTGAACTGTGACTCAGACGTTGTTGCATTTCTGGGGTTATAGATTTTCTTTCAGCTAAACTAAGGCTCTAAGTCACAGTGACAGTTGTAATGTGTGTAATACCACAGTACCAGATTCTATTACACACATATTTTTGCTAGAGGTTTACGATGTTAAAAAATATTTCTTCTTTTTTCCAATACCTTTCTGCACCTGTTGTGTAAATATATTAGAACCTATAACACCAAAGTCAATTTCCAGATGAAATGTGCACAACAACAGTAGTTTGTCCTTTAAGCGGGGGGAGAAGAGGGAATGTTGCATCCAAACTAATGATATTCAAGCACAATATTGAATTGTAATAAAAGATGAATGAGAGAAAGTGTGTGTCATTGTGAGGGATGGGGAAGGTTACAGAAAGCTGAGGCCAGGAAAGGATTTATCATGGACGTAGCTGCAGGCATTGTGTTGAAAAATCTGCAGGCTTATTTGCAAGTGTGTTTAATGGGAAAATGGAGCAGTCTATAAGAGAAAAGAATTTCTGAAGATTATCTTTTATCTGAGATTAAGATAAAAGTTAAGAAATGGGTGAGAAGGAGGAACATCAAATTCATCAGTGGGTCCTGTCAAATCCATAAACACAGGAAGAGGTCTTTGTTAAACGGCGATAGGTTCTGTAATTTGTCAAGGCAGGTTAGAAAAGGTACCCACAGGAGCCAACCCAGTTGCAAAGCCTTCATCCATGGGACGACCACACCGACAAATCCTTCCATGTTTCTTTAGAATCCAAATTTTATTTAGCACTCGAAACGCTTCTTCTGGGCCTTTAACTATATTGCTGTATGTCTCCTAAAAGAATCCAGTGTGACTAATGCCTTCATGGGGAAAAGACCTGATTGCTGTTGACCAAATTATTTGAGGCAGAGAGTGAAAAGATACCAAGAGCAGAGATATTTTAAAAATCATTCTTTTGACTAAGTTTCGCTTCTTATATTTTTCAGTCATCTGCTTGATCAATAGTTAAAAGCAAAATTGAAAAAAAAAGCATATTTGCCTCTACATAATAGATCGTAAACAATTTAAGTGATTTATCTCTCTACTTCTTTGTAATGCTAAAACCATCTAAAGTGGTTACGTGGAAGGATTTCTTAAACCCTTAAAACATTCAGATTTGGAGAAATGCCTAATATTAAATTTTTGTAAGAGTATCTTGTTAGAACCATATGATCAGTCTACTACCTTTAGGTATGAGTAAGGTTTGTCTTGATTGTTCATTTACACTGTTACTTGGCTTGAGGTAACATCAACCCAACAGTAGCAAACAAGGACATTGGGAAGTAGCCTGAAAAGAGATGAGGAAAAATTATCCCCAGGACTGGCTATATAATTTGTGGGGCCCAGGGCAAAATAAAAACACAAGGTTCCTTTTCTCATTCCAAATGTCTTATCAATGTATTTATCCCAAACAAGCAACTGTCCCTTCCACAAGAGGAATTCTGATGAATCCAACTATCTCCTTATAGGACAACCAAGGCTGTTCTTCATTGAAGGTTGCATATTCCCTTGAATTTATACATAGTGTTCCTCCTGTATTAACAGAGCTGTATGAAGCCTCTGGCCAAGTGAAGTTTTTTTCTACAATCAGGGCCTCAAAAAAAAATTCATCCAGGCCTACAGAAAATTAGAGTCACTGCATTTGCAAGATTGGGTTGTGTGATGATTAATTTTAGGATACTGACTACCTTCAACCTCACAACATTAACCCAAACAGCAGACAAAGCATTACTTCCAGGTGGGTCTGTGAGGATGTTTCTGGAATAGAAGGAATACCTGCCCTGAGGGGACTCCTAGATAGAACTAAAGGCACAGGAAAAGCAAATGTTCACTTCTCTGGAACTAGGACACCCGTCTTCCGCCTTTGGACATCAGAGTCCAGATTTTCCAGCCTTTGGATTTGGATTCCAAGACTTGCACCAACAACTCCCCATGTTCTCAGACCTTTGGCCTTGGACTAAGATTTACACCCTTGGCTTCTCTGATTCTGGGACCGTCAAACTTGGACTAAGCCATGCTACCTGCTAGGGACAGGTAAGGAACAGGGTAAGAAGGAAAAGGTAAGCAGACCATTGCTGAAGAAAAGCAAAGCAGACCATTGCTGAAGAAAAGAAAAGCAGGCAATCGCTGACACAGAGGAAACAGTTCTTTAGCTTAGACATGGTAGGGAAGATAGACTATTCAGGACTGCTTCAAAAGCAGAACTAGCCAAGATTGTGATTAGAAAGTTTTGAAATCCAGAGACTATTCAACTTCTAAGACAGAGTGATTGTTGATCAATAAGAACTTTTTTAAGAAGGTAGTCAGTATCCCATGATTAATCAAAGCCCTATTAATATCTTAGAAACTTTCCAAAGGAGAAGTTAGTTACGAATAGTATGGAGTCAGCTTGATGAAGACCTTACATGAAAGAAATGCATAAATATTAGAAGCAATTGAAGAATAAGTACAAGGAGAAAAGCTTGCAAGGGATCCTCCTTCATTTGCAAGGAAGGGACCCAGGCTCCTCTCACATGTGTTCTATCTGCTTATAAACTTAGGTGTGCTACATTGTAAACTTAAGTGGGCTCTATCTGCTTATAAATTTAAGCATGTTCTATATACTTTAAAAAATTAAACTGTCCTGTGAAATTGCCCCTGTAGCCCAATTTCCTCTTTTCACACCAGCTCTGCTACTGCTGCCTGATTTCCTCTTTTTGTGCCAGCCTGTCAAAGTGCCTTTAGATTTGGTGGCTGCTTGCTAGTGGCACCCAGAGACAGCCTGAACCAGGGCTGGGGTCTTCATAGCCCCCAATACTACCAACTTCCCTGGCTGTCTAGTTTGCAGACAGCCCATGCTGGGATTTCTCAGACTCCATAACCGAGCGAGCCAACTCTCCTAATAAATTCTCTGACGTATATTTATATTTCTGTGTCATACAGATACAAATAGCCTACTGCATCTATCTCTTCAGAGAACCCTGATTGATACAGGTTGTATCTTCACTTTGAGGTCCCAATCACTGATGGGAGGAAGGTGGCATCAGTAAAAAGGGCTTTCTATAGTATAGACCCATTTTGTAATGTAAAGAGATCTTCTTTGCAGACAAGACTGTCCTCTAAAAGCATTTACTCTGCCTAAAATACTTCAAGTAGTCACTCTTGCCTAAACCATTGAACCATTGAGTGGCTTCCCAATGCCTACCAGATAAAGAACAGAATTCAGACCCTCCACCTCATCTCCCACCACTCCCAAAAGGCCCCTCTGCTTCTGCCCAGTGCGTGAGCACCACTGCTCCACCTCCCTGGCCCGGGCTGCTGCCAACGACGCTTCCTCACTCACCATGTCTACCTACCAAAGTCTCACCCACACACTAGGGTTACATGTATTCTGTTCCTTATTTGCCTTTGTCTATTTTTTATCCACATTTATCTGCAATGAAAATATGTTATGTTACTCTTAAAGTTATTTTTAATTTTTAAAAAATATTTAGCCCATCTTTCAAAATACAGTTCAAATTTTCCTTCTTTCATAATTATATCATATGGAAGACACGCTAATAATAAGAAGAACTAACACTTATCATGCATACGGTAGGGGCCCACCATCATGCTAAGCATTTATGTATAAATATATTTTCTCATTTATTCTTCACAGCCAACCTATGAAATGTCTCAAACCTACAGATTAGAAAACTGAGGATATGAAAGGTTGTTATGCAATTTACACAGGTCTGACTGCTGGCAAGTGTCAGAGCTAAGGTGTCAATCAGCTCATTGAGCCTCCCCTTGCCCCAGTTCCTGACCTTAACAACCACGTCCCTTGAGCTGGTCCATACGGCAATGGTCATGGCTACCTCATACTGTTGGTAATTGTGTATTGGCCAATTTCTCCTTGTACACTATAACTTCCTTGAAAGCATTTTGCGTTTTTTCAGAATGTGTAGCACAGAATTCTACACATAATAATAAATTTATTGAATTTTCCCGATAAACAGACTAAGGCCCAGAGAGATTAAGCAACTTGCCCAAGTTCCCACAGCCATTCTGGGACAGAATTAGAAAACAAGCCCTGATTCAGCCCTGCTACCTTTCCACCACACAATAAGGGCCTCAAGAAAATTTAGCCAGACCTATAGGAAATTAGAATCACTGCATTTGCAAGATTAAGTTGTGTGATGGTTAATATGCTTCATAAACATTAATGAATAGGTTTATTTCTGGGGCCTTCTGTATCTGATCCCCTCAGGCCACATGGTTTGGTTATAATTGCAAACCAGTAAGAATATTAATAATAATTGGGCAGGCTTGGCACCCATAGCCCAGTGGTTACGGCACCGGCCACATACACCCAGGCTGGCAGGTTTGAACTCAGCCCAGGGCAGCTAAACAACAATGACAACTGCAACAAAAAAAATAGCCACGTGTTGTGGTAGGCACCTGTAGTCCCAGCTACTTGGGAGGCTGTTGCAAGAGAATCGCTTAAGCCCAAGATTTTGAGGTTGCTGTTAGCTGTGACATCACAGCACTCTACTGAGGGGGACATAGTGAGACTCTGTCTCAAAATAATAATAATAATAATAATTGGGCATATAAGTTACAATTTGATAATTCAGTTTTTTAAGTTGGCTGAGTTGAATATATAAGAGTTAATGCCTAATAGATTTCTCTTCCAATGTTTATTTTATTAATGCAAAATAAACTTAAAGCATTGTAAAAATAGTGGCTGTATTAGTAGTAGTAAGAAGTGGTGCATGAAAGGTTTGCTTAATTGAATTGAGCATCAGGTTTTTTCAGAACAAACATGTTTAAATTTAATCATGAAAGAATACCTAAATTTAAAGTATCTTTTAAATAGGTATAGGTTTAATTATGGATATTATTGAACATTTATATTTTGTTATTCAGACCTCCCCTCCCCCCAAAAAATAGTAGACTAATTCTGTCACAAAAATTATGTTTTAACCTGTTTTATCAGAAGCAGCTAGAAACCTTGATCAGGTTGTGAGCCCCCTACCAAGCCTTAAATATAAATTTGACAACCAAAGTTATCAGAATCATATAGAAGGTCCTCTTGGGGGCAAATATGTTGATGAATAAAGAGAGAACTACTCTACCTTTAAAAAGATCACACAGGTAATACATGATCATTACTTTGAAAAATTACTGAGAAAAAAATAAAAATCACATTTCTATGATCAAGTGATCATCAGTTCAAACATGTTTCTGTATCTCCTTCTAGATTCTGTTCTTTGTAGAATACGTATTTTTTCCCCCAAAAAATAGGATCATACTTTACACAGTTTTATATGCTGTCCTTTTTTACTTAACATACCTTTAACATCTTTTAATGTAAGTACACATGCATTACCGTTTCCTGCCGACGCAGTCTACCATGGTACGCTTGCTCTATAATTGGAAATAGGTGTAGACAAGTGACTCCAAGCCACAGGAGTAAGATGGCGCGTCTGGAGGTTGAGGGCTGTAGTACTAGGCTTAGATGTTGAGGCAGCCACTCTTGTTGTCCATTTTCTTTGGGTCCACTTTGGACCCCTGCAGCTGCAGTGGACAGTTCTCAGCGGGGGCCCATTGTGGTTGAGCCCCCATTGCCCACAGCTGGCTATACCCCAATACTCAGGAGGATTTGAAAATGCATTTCTTCCTTAATAGAAAGTTATTCCTATTACTAATCTCTCTACCATGAAGGGAACAGATAGCACCATAAACATTACCCTCCCCCTCAATTCACCAGAATCCATCCAGCATCCACCTTGCCTGGCACAGGGCTCATGTCCTTCTGCTGTTCATCCCTCTTTCTTTCCTGCTATATCCCCTCAGGCTTTCCCACTTTCTCACCTCTCTGTTTTGCCCCCAGGGACCTGACTTCACCTTAACAAAGACCAGGCTGGGAACAGAGCTCCGGAGCCATCTAGCATCTGGTGTCAGGTCCACAGGTGGCAGATCTCTTGAGTTCCTTGGAGTTGAATATCTACAGAGCAAACAAACCTTTCTCTTGCTAATATTGGCCACACCTAATATCGCATCTCAGATACTTCATTTCCAGTCCTTGCCTTATCTGTTTACTAAGCGTTTTTCTATCAATATTTCTCTTTAAATTGACTCATTTTTTAAAACTGAAAGAATGAGGCTATAGCATAAGCAATAATATCCATAAAGTTATGGGTTTCTTATGCTGTGCTGTATGTTTCTAATAATTATGAAAACATATATCACTATTAAAATAAGAAAAGTTTGTCCATGTACCACCTGAAATTACTCCAGGGTACACACACCACATTCTGGGAAACCCTATATTGTGTAAATAAGGACCATAAACTCAAATTTTTAAGTAAGGCTCTTCCGTTTACTAAAAGCTGCAGTGGGGAGGAAGAAACATCTACACACAGCAGTGTCTCAACTCCCACTTTTCTAAAGAGCTTGAAATAACTAATATTCTTTTACACATCTTCATATGGAACAAATATGCAGAACTAGCTCAGCTACCTGAGCAAGCCATATAAGGAGTCTTTTCCAAGAAGTGCATTTCCCAGCAGTTAAGGGTACTTGGGATTCAGGAGGCCTGAGGACAGAGATCTCTCATGACCCAGGGGAACCAGGTACTTTTAGCAGGAGTGGCAGAGTGCAATCATCCTCAGCTCAGGGGCCACAGCATCATAATCCAACAAAATCCCTGCATTTTCCCTCCTTTGGTTTTGCCAAAGAACTTGTCTGTACCAGGAGGAGAGGAGATGGAACAAGAAAAAGGAAGGGATAAGAAAATCCCGCACTGTCCATACAAACTGCACCGTCTCCGGCGACCCCCATGAATCATTGCATCTTGGTTTGCAGAACATATAACACTGCCAGCACCCTGCATTGTGGGCATGTTATGGTGTAAGACAGAATTCAGGCAAAACCCTATGGCAGGCTTTATAGTGTGTGCTCAGTTCCTTTCTGATGCCTGATACGGCCCAAAAAGCAAGTGATTGTTCTGGGTAAGAATGACCACCTAGGATGTTCCACTAAATCGTAAAACAACATCCTGTCACCTTACGCCTCTGCCTACAACACGCAGCCTTGCCGTCTCTCCCATCTCTCCCAGTCACATGTCTCTTGCATTTAAAAAACCTTGGCTAGGCACGAAACAAAGTGAATTTCTTATATATTGTAGAACCACAATAGTTGACCACCTCCCTACGCTGACCACCTCCTCAATTTGACCTAATTTTCATAGACGGGACATGCAGCACATGTCTGTGTCAGTACAGAAGGCCTAGAACACCACCATATGTTGACTGGCTTGTTACAGTCCCTTGGGTGCTCAACTTACAGACGTTCTACTATATTAAGTATGTAAAGTCACCTCAAGTTTTTGTGGGCTAATACTGTTTCGGTCTCCCACAGTACTAGGATTATAGGCATGAACCATCGTGCCTGGCTAGACATATTTTAAATATTTTTTAATTATAGATTTTCTACATCTATAAAATATAAAGGAAAAAAAAATAACACCCAAAGTTAGTATCGTTGATACCATTTTAATATACTTTTCTCCAGTTTCTTTCTGTGCATTTTCACATCTTTAAAACCACACTGGATTTTTCATTTCCACAAATATTTTTGTATAAACATTTAATTTCCCTTATTATAAAAGTATGATCTGTTCATGAGAAAGATAAAAGTAACCATTCAGGATTCTACCTTCAAAAGGCAGCAGTCATTAATAATTTAAGCATAGTTTTTTTAGCCAGACTTATGTGTTTAACTTTGTACCCAAGCACTTAAAATGTTTACAATTACAAAGAAATGGAATCAATCTCAGTGCACATCAACAGATGAGTGCCTAAAGAAAATGTGGGGGGTATATCTACACACACACACACACATACGGTATGTAGGTATGTGTGTAAACGCATATATAATATACACACACATATATATACACCATGGAGTACTACTCAGCCATAAAAAGGAATGAAATGAAGTCTTTTGCAGTAACTTGGATGAAACTGGAGCCCATTATCCTAAATGAAATATCTCATGAATGGAAAAACAAATCCAGATGTTCTCACTTTTATAGGGGAGCTAAACTTATACATATATATGGTTATAAAGTAGTGTACTGGACATTGAAAACTAAGAAGTGGGGATGGTATTGGGGAGGGCATCAGGGAGTTGAAGGATAAACCTACCTACCAGGTACAATGTACACTATTCTGGTGACAGGTCCACTAAAAGAAGACAGACACATGAAATAATGTTCAACATTACTGACTTCAGCATTATATAACTTATTCATGTAACAAAAAGCACCCATATCCCCTAAACTTACTGAAATAAAAAAATAAATAAAACAGAAAAAAGATATTTTGCAAGCATCATTTGGTTGGGAGAGCAGAGGTCATAATGAACATTTTTTAAGTTATGCATACTGAAGCATAATTTATATATATAATAAAATTTACCCCTTTTAGGTGTGCAGTATAACGGGCTTTGGTAAATGTATACAGCTGAGTAACCACCATCAAAATCAAGACAAGCTTCACCAATATTTTCATCACCCCAGAAAGTTCCTTCCTGCTCCTTTGGTGGTAAACATCATTTTTAATAGTTGTGAAATATTATATTTTGTGTCTGCACCATAACTTACTGCTGTTCCTACCATTTAGTTATGAATAAGGATGTAATTAGCATTGTTGAGAATAAACCTTTATTTACATTTTTAATTATTTCCTTAGGATAGCAGCTCAGAAATAGGATTATTGTGTCAAAATTTTTCTGTTGGTTTATTTTAATGTAAGGCTTTTAATACATTTTTCCCACCTATTTTCCAAAAAGATTTTACCACTTTACACTGGTGGTACAGAATACCCTCACTCTGTAATCCTTCCCAACATGGCATGTAAAATTAGCACTTCTTGTATTTGGTTGCTTTCATCAGCAAAGTTGAACATTTAAAGGATTATTAGCCACTTTTAGATCCTTTATGAATGTTTTTGACCTTGATTGTGATCTTAGTTTTTAATTTCTGACTTTTAAGGGCATTATATATATTGAGGATGTTAACCATGTGTCTCTCATACTATTGCAAATAATCTTTTTCACAAAACAATTTATATGTCTTCCAATTTTAATTATACTATTATTTACTTGATTAGGATTTTTTTTTATTTGTTTGTTTTTTCTTTTTAGAGAAACAACGAACTCACTATAGTCCCCAGCCTGGAGTGCAGTGGCTATTCACAAGCTTCCACTAAAAATAAAGTATCAATATTGGTTCATCAATTATAACAAAAGTGCCACAGCAATGCCAGTTGTGAATAAGACGACAACTATTGTGTGGATAGGGGGATATAAATGGAAACCCTCTAGTTTCCATTCAATTTTTTTATAAACCTACATCTGCTCTAAGAAATAAAGTATATTGATTTTATATATTGTCTTAGTCCATCTGCATTGCTATAAAGGAATATCAGAGGGTGGGTAATTTATAAAGAAAAAAGCCTTGTATGTCTCACAGTTTAACTCTCCAAGAAGCAGGAGCCAGCATCTGCTTCTGATGAGGGCTTCAGGAAGTTTCAACTCATGCTGGAAGGTAGAGGGAAGCTGGTGTGAGAGAGAGACAGAGAGAGAGAGAAAGAAAGGAGCAGGCTCTTTTTAAGGATCAGCTCCCCTGGGAGTGAAGAGAGAGAAAATGCACTCGTTACCATGAGGACAGCCTCAAGCCAGACATGACTAATCAATCCATCCCCTTGACCCAAACACCTACCAGTAGGCCTCCACATGGAGGTTCAAATTTCATGAGATTTTGAAGAAACTAATATCCAAACTATATCACATAGACAGACAGAGAGATAATATACATATATGCAAATCAATTGTACACACACACATATATACATTAAACCCTTCCTGTAAAAAGACTTACTCTCTCAGAAACCTATCTGCCAGAGCTCACCAACGGCAGGATAAATTAATAAACGACAGACAAACATAGCTTGTGTCATTATAGGGATATACTCATAAGAAGCCAAGCCTGGTGTGGATTTCACCTCTGTTTCTCCAATCATTGTGTAAATTTGGCATATTATTTAAACTCCTTGAGCTTCAGTTTCCTCATGTACAAAATGAGGAAAATAAAAGCCCCTTGAGAGAAGTATCTTGAGCACTACATGTAACACAATAACATATGTAAATGACATAGAATACACACTTACACAAAGTCAACAACTGATCAATGGCTGTCATTACCATTTATAACAACAATAATAATAAACAAACAAAATATTCAATATGGTTGTATCTCAGAAAAAGTTAGACCAAACTGGGTTTGATTTCTGGATCTTCCTCAAAGTAGCCAACAAGTCTTTTGCTATGTGATATAACTTGAGAAACAGGATGAGGTTTAAGTGAGATACATTCATTCATTTATTCATTAAACAATTATTAGGTAACTAATGCATGCCAGGCTCTGTTCTAGACCCTGAGGATATAGCAGTGGACAAAACCAATTGCCAGTTCCAATAGAGATGGTAGTATAGTAGAGAAAGCAGTCAATAAACAAGCTGAGATATGATCAACTCTCAGATGGAAAAAGTGAAGAGGAAAAAAAAAAGCAGGGAAAAAGAAATGAGGGAGGGAGCCACGCTTGTACCTGGGAAGAGTGTTCTGGACGTAAAGAACAACAAGAGCAAAGGAAGAGGAGGAGAAGACAGTAGCCTGTTCTGGCAAAGGAGGAGTGACTAGAAAAAAAGGATGGAAGAAGGGAAGCTAAAGGAGGTGAAAGATCAGAGAAAGATCACCGCCAAATGCCTTAAGCCAGAGTGGGGATTTCAGATTCTATGAGGAACAGAAGCCCTGGAAGGGATTGGAGCAGGAGCAAGTTGTGATCAACTTGCATTTTAATGGGTCATTGTGGTAGCTGTTTAGCAAAGAGTCTGTAGGAAGATTTGGTAGGCAGCCTGAATTGACTTACCCTGTTTGGGAGAGGCCAAGATATAGAAACAGGTAAGGGACTAGAATCCAAGCAACTTAAAAACATCCATGACCTTTTACCCAATAACTGCATTAATAGCTATGATTTAATAAAAAAAAAAAAGAAAGAAAGAAAGAAAAGAAAATCTTTACCAAAAAAAAAAAAAAATCCATGACCTGCTATACGTTTAACTGTGTTCCCCCCCACTCACAAAAAAAGACGTATTGAGATACTAATGCCCCAGTATCACACCATGTGACCTTATTTGGAAATAGGGTCCTTGGAAATGTAATCATTTTGGTGATACTGTAGCAGGGCAGGTCCCTAATCAAATACAACTGGTGTCCTATAAGAAGATGGCCATGTGGATATGGAGATAGAAACTGGACTTAATGCTGCTGCAAGCCAGGAAACACCAAGGATCTATTCCCCCACGGGAAGCTCAGAGACAAAGTAGTCTCCCCTACAGAAGTTAGAGGCCCAGCCAACACCTTGATTTTGGATTTCCAGCCTCCTAAACTGAGAGAATGAAATCCTGCTGTTTAAAGCCCCTCGTTTTGTTACAGTGGCCCAAGGAAACTAACACAATGCCTGTAATTGGTCTTCCTCCTCCACCTGCTGCCAGCAAGTTTGGAAGATACCGGAGTTAACCATCAAATCCCATCCTTTCACACCAACACAGCCCGGGATTCACAAAGATGGTTAGAGAACACTGGTGACAATGACAATGCTGATGTACTTTTCTTTTATTGTTTCCAATGCACAAAAGGCAAGTCTGCACTGAATACGCCAGAAAGCTTTCCAAGCTGCTAATGGGTGACCAGCCTCTGCTTCGCTCCTTGGGAAATGAGGCCACTAAGAGGAAGTTATCAGTAAGGGATTTATGTTTCAGTAGCATGTTTAATTATGATACAACCACGACTGTCTCTTGCATGGGAATTTAGCGTGCAAGATTTACAGTTCTTAGCACAAGTTTTGTCTTTGTTGTCTGAAAGAGCCTTGTTTCTCATGTTTTATTACACTGTCAGCCTCTGTTCGACTGTGTCAGACTGCCCCCTACTGCTTTGCCTCGTAATCTTGCCTTGGCTGCTGCTATTTTGAGTTGGGGTACAGATAGGTTTTTGCTAGGGTCTATAAACCTGCCCCTTCCCACTCCTGAAAGAACACAAAACACAGTAACAGTGTGTGTGTGTTGGGGCGGGGGGTGTTTTTACCTTTTTCTTCTTTTAATAAAGCCAGTGAACAAAGCAGATATATATGTATTTGTTTGTTTCAAAACACACCATCTGACTTAAGCTTGTAAGAGAAATTAAGTTTCTAGAATAAGAGCCCACCCAATTCTTTTTTTTTCTGAGACAGAGTCTCACTATGTCCCCCTCAGTAGAGTGCTGTGGCATCACAGCTCACAGCAACTTCAGACTCTGGGGCTTAAGTGATTCTCCTGCCTCAGCCTCTCAAGTAGCTGGAACTATAGGCGCCTGCCACAATGCCTGGCTATATTTTTGTTGCAGTTGTCATTGTTGTTTAGCTGGCCCGGGCTGGGTTTGAACCCACCAGCCTCAGTGTATGTGGCCAGCACCCTAACCACTGAGCTACGGGCACCAAGCCTCTTTTCTTATTTCTTAAGGGCAGCAAACATCTTCAAGAGATACCTCTCTTTTCATGATATGACAACAAGGAAATGTTTTTGAAGGGAAGCTGATGAAATTTTAACCAATCCAAACAGCCAGAGGAAAGCAGTGCTACAAAAGGGGCCTCAAAGGAAGGGTGGGACTTCTTTTCCCCATCAATGGCAGGAGGGACAGCACTAGGGAAAGGCCTCCCTCCACCCCCACCCACGCGGAGCGGGGCAGAACCTTCCCTCCCTGCCAGCCTGCCGGGCCTCCTTTGCCCAGGTGCCACGGTCAGTCAGGGGGAAAAGTGACAGAAGGTCAGGGGAAAAGTGTGGGGATACCTTGGTAAGGAAAGAGGAGGGACCCTGGAAATGAGCCCTTGGGCTTTATAACAGAAATTGATTCTCAGACTATTCATTCCAGGGGCTCTCCAGCCAAACTAACTCAGAACAAATTCCCCCAACTCTGTGCTGGTGGCTTTAAAGAATTTGTTCAACAAAACCCAAAAAACCCACCTGGCCTCTTTGCAAGGCAGCTTCCCTAATCCCTGATCTTTCCTTTCTGTTCCCCAACAGCGACACGTCAGGTGTCCCAGACTGAGTGGCTCTCTGCCAGGCCTTCCTGGGGATGACTACTTAATCTGACCGGCGGAGCTGGGCTACAGCGTGAGCACATGCAGCCTCCTTCCCGGATTTGCTGTGTTTTGGCATACACCACAGGCCTGTCACTAGCTCTCAGGAGAGTCTGCCTTCCTGTAACCCTTGTCATGCTGGGGCTTTGTTCGCATCCCTCAGCCACATGCACACACCTTTATTCTCTGTGTCACTGCCTGTGCCCTGCCCCGTCTAGGCTGGCAGCCAGTGGAGGGGATGCTGAGGGTTGGGGTGAGGGGTCTTGTTTCCCCGCCTGCACCGATTACTTCTTGGCCTGTGCTCAGGCCAGTGGTCTCTCCCAGGGCCCACAAAGAACAGGGATGGGCATGACAGTGGGGATGCCACTGGAGGATATTTACCCTTCTTGCACTGAGCCAGACAAACTCAAAACCTATTCCATAAAAGATTTTTATGTTGCACGGTCCAAGAGAATAGCCCAGCTGCTGTCTTTGGCTCTCCTCCATTTCTCACTCCCATTCATAAAATCTTTAGAGAAGGCCGTGTGCTGCTCTCTCACAGACAGGATCGAGCTCTGCTCCAGCGCAGAATGAAGCTGGATTTGGATGCAGGTGGCTAGAAGGGCCTTGACCAGTCTGTCTTTCTAACTGCTCAGTCTACTCCCTACCTAATTATCCCCCACCAGGAATCAATAAATCACATTCTGAACCTCACCAAAGATCTAGCACCACGCCAAGAGCTGGGGGATCACAGACGTTTATTAAACTTCTGGTATTTATGGATTATATATTCACAGCAGTCCCAAAGACCCGCAACCTACAGCAATTTGTCTTTTGCTGACGCCTAAATTTGAATGTTGACCATCATGACACCAGTGTTTAGGAGACAGTCACTTAGTAAGTGAGCCCAGTTATTCTAAAATCACAGTATATGGGTAATTATTTTCTTAATTTCCCATGTGCCAGGTACTGTACTGATTATTTTATGTTATCTCATTTAACCATGATTATAATACCTCCATCCCCATTTTATAGATGAGAAAACAGATTCGCAGGTTAAAGAATTTATATAAGATCATATAACTAGCTAAGATGTATGATTTGAGCAAGATCTCACAGATAGTAAGTGTGATTAGATGATCACAGAGCTGGTATGATTGGGGCAAAAGAGCAGCAGCTGACCCCAGGTCTGTCTTACTCTGAAGTGAAGCATTAACCATCTCAATTCCACCTCCTCTGGCACTCTGTTCTCATGTCAGATAACAGCAATGATCATTAAGTCACCAGAATTTTGTTACCATGTGGAAGATGGCCCCAAGTGCTACAGATACTGTTAGTGAACACTGAAAAGGCTATTTGTACTGTGAGAATACACAAACATTACTAGGGTTTTTTTGTTTGTTCATTTGTTTTTGAGACAGAGCGTCACTATGTCACCCTCTGTAAAGTACTGTGCTGTCACAGCTCACAGCAACATCCAACTCCTGGGCTTAAGTGATTCTCTTGCCTCAGCCTCCTGAGTAGCTGGGACTACAGGTGCCCACTACAACCCCCAGCTATTTTTGGTTGCAGTTGTCATTGTTGTTTAGCAGGTCCAGGCTGGGCTCGAACCCACCAGCCTTGGTGTATGTGGCCGCGTCCTACTCACTGAGCTACGAGTGCCGAGCCAAGGGGGTGGGGTGATAGAAATACAAGTGTGAAAAAGTCTGGGAGCCCGAATAAAAACAATTCTACTTTTGTGAATTTGAGAAATTTTAAAGATCTGGGGGTGAGGGAGAGAAAAACAGGGGTCTAGACACAGCTATCCATGTGCATGAATATCATTATAGACATAGATAAGGCATAGTTCCTGCTCTCAAGAGTCTCACCAGGAGCTCATGGTGAAAAAGAACAACTTGAAGATAAAATCGGTGGTGGCGACTGCACTGAAGACATTCACAAACTGAGGTAAATGGAAGTGATGGAGAATGTGCCTTAGATGACAGGGCAGCTGTGCGGAGGAAGGAGAAACGCAGAGGCAGAAACAAGCATAACAGACACCAGCATTTTTACCCAGATCATACGCTCCATGACGGCAGGAACTGTGCTATCTCCAGAAATCAGCACATGGTAGGTATTCGGAAACTATCTGTGGGTGAAACAAAGAAAGGAAAAGAGGGAGTGATAGAGAGGAACAAGGGAGAAAAGTCAAATGAAGAAAGATTAAACGGGGAGTCAAAATGTTTGCACAGAAGAAGGTGTGTATCCGGAGTGAAGGGGAATGAGGTTGGTGAGCTTGGGTGGAGCAAAGGTAGGAAGGGCCTTGATGAAAGTCGAAACAAGGGAGCTACTCCAGGGGACATTTTTTAGGAGTGCTTGGGTCTGGGTGCTGGAGCTCACAAGCCAAACGTCTTCACTTAACTCCTTCGGCTGTTTTCTGAATAGACTTGATCTTAAATAGTGGCATCTAAACTGAACATATTCTTCTGTCACTTCCCTTAAAATAGACCTTAGGCTGGTATTAATGTTACTTAAGACTGTTGGCAAATTCTGGCTTATGAATTGCAAGTAACTGTGCATAATTTTTCATGTGGAAAGTTCATCCAACTCCTCCCTCTGTCCTCAGTTTCAACAAGTGTTGAATTCACATCCATGACTTTGCATTTAGCTCTGTTAAACTTCACTTGTCTTTTTGGTTTATTGAGATGATTTTATATGTTAATGTATTGTCTTTATATAATAGGTAGTATTAATTATCTTTCATTAAATTTTGGGACATATAAAAAAAAAAAAAAAAAAAAAAACAAAGAATCCGCTCTGTTGGAGTCTACAAATTAAACCAAGAGTTTTCAATGAATATAGAGCCATATGGTTCAAATCCTGTAGGATGGCCTTTTCCTGTTTGAATAGAATGAAAAAGTACAGGTACCCTTGGACATGACTGTACAGTACTTCACACACCACTGTGGACAGCAGTGAGATAAAAACCTTCCTGGTCCTGCTCAAGTGGTGGGATGAGCAAGGCGTGTATGCACCTCTTCATTCTATGAATGACTTGAGGGTGCCATTTATTAGAGACAATCTTTTGAAAACAATTCGTGATCATTAGCCAGGAAAACCTTTGTCTGGGATGAAGATTCTCGATGTTGGCTGTGGTGGTGGATTGTTAATTGAACCTCTAGGTAGGCTTGGAGCTTCAGTTATTGGAATCGATCCTGTGGATGAGAACATTAAAACAGCACAGTGCCATAAATCATTTGATCCAGTCCTGGATAAGAGGATAGAGTACAGAGCCTGCTCCCTTGAAGAGATTGTGGAAGAGACTACAGAAACA
>CAUYPK010104624.1:0-62843 GCA_963574355.1 Loris lydekkerianus | reverse complement strand
ACTTAGTAAATGTAGAATGTAAATGTCTTAACACAATAACTAAGAAAATGCCAGGAAGGCTATGTTAACCAGTGTGATGAAAATGTGTCAAACGGTCTATAAAACCAGTGTATGGTGCCCCATGATCGCATTAATGTACACGGCTATGATTTAATAATAAAAACAAAACAAAAACAAACAAAGAAAAACAAGCAACTGAGGTCCTCCAGGCAAGAGTGAGATGTTTCATTCTTACTGATAAAAGTTTAAACAGCAGACTTACTGATAGTCTTTGATATAAGAGAAGAAATTTTCTCAGTGAGTCTGTAGTTACTCAAAAAGGGAGGCTAGGGCAGCGCCTGTGGCTCAAAGGAGTAGGGCACTGGCCCCATATGCCGGAGGTGGTGGGTTCAAACCCAGCCCCTGCCAAAAACTGCAAAAAAAAAAAAAAAAGGAGGCTACCATGAACTTTAGAGAAGCAATGTGTCCAGGAGGAATGTTTCCTGTTAGCTTGGCTATGAAGATGCATAATGAAATGTCGGATGGACAGTGCCTTTCTCAGACCAAGACAGTTTATTTTCTCAATATTCAGAATGAAATAATTCATAGAGATTAAAAAATACTTGCAAGATATATGTGACTTTTGAAAAATCTAGAAAAATCTAGTTAGAAAAATCTATCTATAGTCCACAGAATGAATTGCTGATTTTCAAAATGTGGACATGTCTGGTTTGTGTGGTAAATAACCACCTGCTGCTTCTAATCCTCTCCTCCAAAGCAACTGGAATAGGTTGCATGTTTTGCTGTGAACGTAATATAATTTTAAGTGTCACAAAGTTTAAGTCCACAAAATATCTGGTAGGGCAACTGGAAAAGGTACTTATTTCTGGAAATCTAAAACGTTATTGAGGAAAATAATGTTTTAGATTTGAGGAAAATAGTACAGTGGTTTGTAGGAATAGAAGTGAGCAAGGTTTCTAAGGGAAAAATCCCTAAATCCCTGTTGGGTTTGAGCAGAACCATCATTTTGTCGGTGGCAATGATCTCCTGGGAGCTTCTGCTGGATTCAGTAACACGGCCAGAGTCTGCTGGGAATTGCCTGGGATGTATGATGGTAACATTCTGAAATTCCATTTTAAATGGAACAGGATTGTTTTGCCATCTCAACTTCATAGGTTATATTCTGCCGCGGGACATTCATAAGGATTTCATGTTGTCTATAAATATGAAAATATCGTCACTGAGGTGCATTTGTTTCCTTTAGTGCTTGCTTCAAAGAAAAGTCGGAAGGAATTAATGTCATGTGTATGTGACAGCTTCATTTTGTTCCCCTGAAAAATATTCCATAGATACGTCTGAGAGCCTCATTTTAGGCTAGGCATGGTGGCATACACCCGCAGTCCCAGTTACTCAGGAGGCTGAGGAAGGAGGATCACTTGAGCTCAGGAGTTGGAGGATGCAGTGAGCTAGGCTGATGCCCCTGCACACTAGCTGAGGTGACAGAGCAAGACTATCAAAAAAACAAAGTCTCTCATTTAGGAAAGTAGCTGTCTTATAATAGAGAAAGACTATAATTTAAATACCCATTTTTCCGGACCGTCTGTGCTGGGTCTATAGAAGAAGGGTGTCTTCATCATCATAGGGCTGTTACCTTAACTCCTATGTGCTTATTTCCCCAATGCTGTAGAATCTAAAGAATTTTATGAATTTGTATTTTTAAATGATTTTTACTTCTTCAATTCTATTCTTTCATTTTGTATTAAAATTATTTAAATTTTATACAAATCCTTTTTTAACCATATATGTAATAGTCATATTACATATTCATTATTTATTCATAACCTGATATATCAAATGTTAGTGTAATTGAACCTTTGAGTATATGAGTATATTTTATTCAGAAAACATTTGCTCTATAGAATCTTTGAAAGACTTAGCCCTTTTAGCTATCTAGGGCCTTAGATGATTACTTCTTTAGAGGGAATGGAATCATAATTATTTTTCTGTATTCAACTTCCTATCTTGCTCTTTTTTACTGCATGCATGTTTATTTGACTAGGTATTTATTAATGGCTTACTGTGTTTCAACAATTCAAACTTCTTGTTAAAAACATGTTGACCCAGAAACAAGAGGGGGAAGAAAATGCCAATATTGCCAATGTAATACAATGTGAAAGACAAAGAAAGCCAACTCAGTCCTGGAGGTCTGCAGATACTTTTTGTCTTTACAGAAAAAAAAAACAAGGCAGCACCTGTGGCTCAAGGAGTAGAGCGCCAGCCCCATATTCTGGAGGTGGTGGGTTCAAAGTTGGCCTGGGCCAAAAACTGCAAAAGAAAAAAAACTTAGAACTAACAGGTGCAGATAATATTTTGAACACTTCAAAGTCTTCGTAATTCCTTTACATTATGCTTTGCCTCACTCAAATCAAACAACTTTTTCCTGCTAAACGAAGTAACTCTCTGTGGATTGTGAACAGTGTTGTTGATTAAAACCCTTGAGCTTGGAAACCTTTATGGAGTGTATGTAAGCTCTAGGCTTAGTCTATTTTTAGCCTCTGCTTTGTAGTTAGATGTCCGGTGTTCAGTGGAAACTGTGGAGATTTATATGTGCCCAGGGATTGGCTGACCTTAGCGAGTCTTAGGAACAATGGTTGAAACACAGATCAGTTACCGATTGTAATGAGCTGTGGGTTATAAAATACATTCTGGAAGGGTTATTCCAGATGCCTTTTTTCTTGCTCATGGTAAGAAAAGAAAAAAAAAAAAAAAAAAAAAAAAACTAAAGGAAGCAGTTCAGGCAAACAAAAACTCTTGGAATGACAAGGTTATTGTTTTATGTTAATAATCAACAAATATTACCAGGATTAGAGGAAAAATGGCACTGACGGCCACTTTGTGAACGTTGAGCAAGGCTTCTTAATTTCTGTCCATGAATGGGTTTCTGTAGAGACTTGGACAATCTGAAATCATGTGCATAAATATTCACAGATGAGAATTTTTCTGGAGTGAGGGACTGTAGATTTCATCAGATTCTCAGAGAACTCCAGGACACAACATATGTCAGAACCACTTTGGAAAGTCTACAGGTGAACACCAGACAGGCCAGTGTGTGACCTAGGGACCTCTTTCCTAATGCCAATATTACAAGGACTTGGGATGAAAGAAGGCAGATGTTTATAAAAATGTGATGTTATGAAAAACAAAGGTACTTTCCATTCTTTTGAGTAAGCTAGACTGCACATTACAATGGAAATTATAAAAGAGATATTTTGTTATATTTGATAAGTAAGAATGAATAACTTTCAAAAACCAGAGAATAACAGAGCAGATTTCTTGGATGATGGGAGAATTTAGAATTGTCTTTCAACCCTCCGTGGTAAGAGTAAACATTTAATTGTCTTGTCCTTAACAAATTAAAATCCAGCCCCTATGATGTAGTTCAACATTGCATCCTCTGTACCATAAGCCTTTACAACAACTCCGAACAGTTATTAACTGAACAGAAGTTATTATCCTCATTTCACAAATGAGAAGACCAGGGGCCAAGAAGATTAAATGGCTTTTCTCCATCACAATAAGAAGTGGCAGCAATTTCAGCCTGCATCCTACCCCCGATGTCCCTCCTTTCCTGCAGGCGCAGACGCCAGCACAAGTCAGCAGCTCTCCTTACCCACACTGCCACCAGAGTTTTCTGCAGCATTATGCTTCCTTTTATTTATCCTCCTTATAGAGAAACTACTACCAAAATAACCAAGAGTTAGAACAGGGAACAACAGACAGAAGGGCCCAAATTCTAAGAAAGAAAATCTGAGCAGTGTTCCAGAACTCCGCGCCTGGGACCAAACATTTAGAATCAAACTTAGAGACTTCCAAAGGATTCTAAGTGACACCAGTTTGCGGATGAGAACAGTGTGGCTTGAGGGACTCTCCCGGAGCCCCCTCACTTTAAATCTTGCTTCTCACCTGCACACACGTCATGCTGATCCCCACCCCACCCCACGGTGCCCACATCGTCCCCACTTTTGAAACTAATAACTAGAGTTTGGGAAGACCACGCTAACATGCAGATGGAGGATACCAGTGCTAAAAATAGGGACCACTGAACACAGCAGGGACGGGGGCGGGGGCAGGTGTGGACCTGAAAACCTGTTTCATCTCTCACCCCAATATACTGCTAAAAAAAAATGCTACCAAAGAAATCAAATATTTTTATGGACATGTTTAGTGTCAGGGCCTTGGCTCTTGGCTTGGGATTAATGTTGACTTTCCATATGTTCGTTTCTGTAAAATGAGGAAACTGATTGTCCCTCATGCTGTAAGGCCTAGGAGGGGCCTCGTGTGAGACGTGGGCTGTTTAGTGTCACAGTGGGCATGTGGGGGACGCTCAGTGAGGTTAGGTGTCCTTATTCATTCACTCAGTAAATATTGGTGAGTGCTTTGTGGGTGCTGAGCGCTGCTCTAGGTAGTTGGGATCAATTGCTGAACAATAATTCACAATGTCACAATCTATTGGTCTATATTGTATTAAGTAGATTATGCCAGAAGGTAATAAATGTTATGGAAGCAATAAAAAACAGAGTCATGTGAGAGAGATATGGTAGATGGGGGGAGAGGTGCAGTTGAGAATTCTTAAGAGGGCTGTCAGGCCTCAGGAGAAGGTGATAGATATTTGAGCACAGACAGGAAGTAGCCGAAGGAGTTGGCCATGAGGGCGTCTAGGGAGAAGGTACACCAGGCGTCAGGACCAGCCACTGCAAGGCCTTGAGGCAGGGAACAGCATTGAGGCCAGAGTGAGGGAATGGGGGCGTGACGGAAAGCCTAGGTGGGAAGAAGTCAGAACACTGATGCCCGGAGCAGCACCTGTCATGGAGGCTTATGGGCCGTTGAAGGGAGTCTTTTATTCTGAGTGAAAGGGGGACCTGTGATAGTTTTGAGCTGAGAAGTGACATGATTGGACTTAAGTCATAACAGGATCAATGTGGCTGTTGTGTGGGATTAGACTATGAAACAAATGCAGGAGCAAGACCCCTACTTAGGAAGCTAATGCGCAGTCCACCAGGCCAGGTGTGCTATGAAGAGGGGCGTGGCCAGCTGTGGCCAGGTATTTGAATCAGTTATCACTGAATTCTTATCTCCACCAGACTCCTTACAGAGCTCCTGGGCACCCTAACCCATGGAGTTTTGAAGCTGAAAAAAGTTCTGTGTAGATTTGTTGTATATACTGAGTCTGTATCTACACCTTCTCCTACATGAGGCTCTTTTTAGGTAGTATGATGCTGGTAGGACCATTTACTTATTTTCCATTTCCCACGATTTCATGTCATGTTTAAGAAATAGCTTATTCTGTTGTTAATATTTTTCTTGTATTTAGTAAGAAAAGGATCTTTAAATAGCCATAGGCATGTGGTGATTCAAGGCCATCTGGTGATTAAAGTGGCTGAATCTGAATTACAAAAACAATGTGAGCTGATAGATTGTTATGGGAAATGAAATTTGCTTAAAAAACTGCTGGTACGCCAAGGTTTTGCATTCTTACCGCAATTCCTGGGTATTATAAATCAATAAAGTATTCTGGGGTTTGTCCTCCAGTATTTAAGTACAAACAGAATGATGAGTCACATTACTCCCTGTATGGTAGGAGATTGGAGGAAAATCTAATGAAAACAGAAATCTAATACAAGGCCATTGCATTATGTTCTAAATCCCAAAGACCAACCCTAAATCCAAGGAGAGTGGTCCTCTCCGTTCAGGTTACCGAATGAATGAATAACACCTAACAGCATCTCCCACGTGCCTGCCAGGACACTTTGCCTCCTACGTCTTACGTACATGATTATCTCTTCTAGGCCTTACAGCAGGAAGGACAATCATGTTCCTCATTCTACAGAAATGGATATGTAGAAAGTCAACATTAATCCCAAGCCAAGAGCTGAGGCCCTGACGTAAAAATGTCCACAAACAGTAGATTTCTTTGTTTCTTTGGTAACATTTTTTAATGGCCTGTTGGGGTGGGAGATGAAACAAGTTTTCAGATCTGCCCCTGCCCCCTGGCCCCTGCTATGTTTAGTAGTCTCTATTTTTAGGTGCCAGCCCCCTGCTCCTGTTTTCTCAACTATAAATCTAGGAGAGTCCTAGAGCTGGGAGTGTCGCTCCTGGTACCGGGTGGTATATACCAAGTTTATATCACTGCCAATTTATGATCCACAGAGTATTAAAGTATTAAAGCAAGAAGGGACCAAAAGTTCATCCAATGAAGCCCTTCTCTTCATAGATACGGTAGACTGGAGCCCAGAAAGACACGATTCATTGTTTCCTGTGTTTGACTTTACATTGAAAACATTATCTGTCAGCCTCTTATGCAGATTAATTTAAGTTTAGAGGATACAAGACACCCCCAGAATGGCATTACTCTTCCCTCGGCAGGTGAACCGGGCTGTGAGAAGGAAGGCATGTCCTCTCCTTGAGTGGGAGTAGGAGGTCGGCCAAAGACGGAGGAAGGGCAAAGCGGTTACCTCACTGGGCTGGGAGTTTGAAATGGTAGCTCTGTCCCTGCAGGGCCTTGGTCTCCACAAAGTCAGTGAATCCCCACAGGGTCCTGGAGATGGAAGAGATGGGACTTCAGATACTGGAAGTGGCTGAGTGGAGCCAAGGCAGCTAGGAGGAGATGACCGTTCATTAAACCAGGGCCTCTTTCTCTCTTCTGATGAACAGCTGAGCATTTGGCATATAGGTAACAGTGCTCAGCTGTCAATATTCATAAAGACATGGTTTTAAGAGAATATTGTTAGAATAATATTAAACACATTCAGCTCTTTTGTGGCCATTCAGTGAGGTCAAATGACAATACATAGATAAGAGATTTCATTTTTAAGTGTTAGTACATACTGGTTGGTCATCCTGGGATACGGTACCCATCTTTCCATGTACATCTCTTCCACAAGGGATTCCCTAATAACCCCAGTCAGAAATTCTCTTTCAAGGCTGTGAATTCAAATTTTGTTCACACTGATCTTTCCACTTATTTGTCTTCCTTCTTTGCGTTCCCCCATTCTTTCTTCGACTGGCGTGGTACATTTATTTCCTTACTAGAGTGTAAAGCTCTCAAAAACCAAGAGTTTTAAGTTTATCTTCACATCCTCCTCCCAGCCCACTGTCAAGTACAGCATTTTGCACATGGTGGATACTCAATAAGATTTTTGTTGAATACATAAAATTGCTATAGAAAGTTAAGAAATAAACCAGGGGAGATTTCAATGATACTGTAACATATAACACAGTCTGAAAGGTGGTTGTTCAATAATGCTTAAAATCAACTTTCTCCTGTGCTTTCTAAAATATCAGCAGCATCGTAGGCTAAGTTTACGTTTAACTTTTTAAGAAACGAATCAGCTGTTTTCCAAAGTAGCTGTATCATTTTACATTTTCACAGTGAATATCTGGTTTATCCACATCTTAGCCAACATTCATTTTTTTCTGTCTCATTATTATAGCTATTGGAGTAGGTCTATAAAGACTAATGATGCTGATTTTCTTTTTATGTGCTTATTAGCCATTTGTAGATCTTCTTTGATGAAATACCTATTCAAATCTTTTGCCCGTTTTTGGTGGGGGGAAATGCAGCGTCTTGCTCTGCTGCCTGGGCTAGAGTGCAGTGCCATTATCACAGCTCACAGCAACCTCAAACTGCTGGGCTCAAAGGATCCTCCTACCTCAGCCTCCTGAGTAGCTGGAACTACAGGGGTATGCCACCATTCTTGACTATTTTGTCTAAATTCTGTAGAGAAGGGATCTTGTTATGTTGCTGGGTTGGTGTCAAACTCCAGACCTCAAGCAACCTTCCAGCCTCGGCCTCCCGAAGTGCTAGAATTATAGTGTGAGCCACCACGCCCAGCCTCATTTTTAAATTGCATTTCTTAAAAAAATAAAAATGAATAGGGCAGCACCTATGGCTCAAAGGAGTAGGGCACCAGTCCCATATGCTGGAGGTGGCAGGTTCAAACCCAGCCCCAGCCAAAAACTGCAAATAAATAAATAAATAAATAAATAATAAATAAATAAATAAATTGGACTTCTTTTCTTGTTAACACTGAGTTATCATATTCATTTAAATAATTAGGACACAGGTCCTTTATCAGGTGTGTTTGCAGATGTTTTCTCTCGTTCTGGGCCTTGTCTTTTCAGTCTCTTCGCAGTGTCTTTCAAACATTAGAACTTTTTACTTTTCATCCTGTTTTTGTTTTCAAATCATGCTTCTGATGTTATATCTCAGAATTCTTTGGCTGAGTCAACACCTCAGAGAGTTTCTCTTATTTTTTCTTCTAAGAGTTTTGTCACTTTAGCTCTTCTATTTAGAACTGTTATCCCTTTTGAGTTAATTTTTCTGTATGATGTTGAATAAAGTTCTAAATTCGTCCTTTTATAAATGGATGTACAGAACAATTGCCCCGGCACCATTATTGAAAAGATTATCCTTTTCCTCATTAAATACCTTGACATCTTTAACAAAAATCAATTGATCATCATGTAACTATGGATTTATTTCTAGAATCTTAATTCTGTTCCATTGATCTATATGCTTGTCCTATGCCATTATTACACTGTTACTGTTAACTTTATAGAAAGTTTTGAAATTGGTGAATGTAAGTCCTCAAACTTAGTTCTTTTATATGTTTTTCATTTATTTATGTATTTATTTATTTTTGCCTATGCAGTTCCTTCATATTCCATATAAATTTTAGAATCACTTTGTCAATTTCTACCAAAAAATACTCTTCTGGGGTTTTGATAAGCATCATTTTAACTATCAATAAATTTTGAAAAATATGCCATCTTAACAATATTGAATCTTCTAATCTGTGAACAAGGAATATTTATTACGTATTTATTTATTTAGATCTTCTTTCATTTATCATAATAATGTTTTGTAATTTTTTTTCTTCCTTATTTATTTGTTTATTTTTGAGATATAGTTTTGCTCTGTTGTCTGGACTAGAGTACCCTGGCCTCAGCCTAGCTCAAATTCCTTAGTCAATCCTCTTGCCTTAGCCTCCTGATTGGATGGTACTAGAGACACACGCCACCATGCCTGACCTATAATTTTCAATATAAAAATGTCAGACTTGGCTCAGTGCCCATAGATAAGTGGTTAGAACAGCAGCCACATACACTGAGGCTGGCAGGTTCAAACCCAACCCGGGCCTGCTAAACAACAATGACAACTGCAACAAAAAATAGCTGGGCGTTGTAGCAGGCACCTGTAGTCCCAGCTACTTGGGAGGCTGAGGCAAGAGAATCGCTTAAGCCCAAGAGTTGGAGGTTGCTGTGAGCTGTGACGCCACAGCACTACCGAGGGCGACATAGTGAGACTCTGTCTCTTAATAAATAAATAATTACATGAATGTCAGACTTATTTGTGAAAGTTATTCCTAATATTTTATTGTTTTTGATGCTATTGTTAATGGCATCTTAATTTTATTTTTGTATTTTTACTGCTTGTGTGTAGAAGTAGAATTGATTTTTGTGTTTAGATTTTGGATCCTGTTGTACTGCCCTGACAAATTGACAAAGGGATGTAAGGCAAAAACTAGGGTAAAAGCCCCCAGAACTTTGTGAAGGAGCAGGCTTAGCTGAAGTAGTGGTAATAATCAGCCGTGCCTCCCTGTTTGCTGGGTGATGATCAGTGTTCCCTTTGTATCTTTTCCCTGGAGTAGTTTTTGAGCTACCTTCCAGGTCCTGCAGGCCACTCATGGACTCACCCAGGCCAAGGAACGGACTCAACTGGTCTTGGACCCTCCACCCAAGGTCTTGCATTCCAGTCACTGACTCAAGTAGGCAGCAGCCCGTTCCAAAGGACTGGTGTTTTTGCACCCAAACAAGCCAATTAGCAGACCCTGATTGCCTAATCCTCTACCTACCAAACTGTCATTCAAAACCCCATCTCCCCAATTCTCAGGGAGGCAGATTTGAGAAATTCCCACAGCTTCCTGCTTACTGCCATGATGAATAAACCCTTTCCCTGGTGTAAACACATCTGTCCCTGGATACTTCTTGGCTTTCCCTGGGGCAGCAGGCAGATGACCTTGGCTGGGCAGTGACCTTACTGAACCCATTTATTAGCACTAACATTTTTTAGTGTGTATATTCCTTAGGATTTTCTATATACAGAATTATATCACCTGTAATGAAAGGTAGATTGACTTCTTATCAATTTTTTTTTTTTTTTAAACTAATTGCCCTGACTGGACCTCGAGTACAATGTTGAATAGAAGTGGCAATAGCCTTGCTTCAATCTTAGGAGGAAGGTCTTCCATTTTTTTTTTTGCCATTAAGTAGGACATTAGCTGTAGATTTTCATAAAAGGCCTTTATCAGGTTGAGCAAGTTTCCTTCTATTTCTATTATATTGAGAATTTTTAATATGAATGAATGCTGAATTTTGTCAAAAGCTTTTTCTACATCTGTTAAGTTGATACTGTGGTTTTTGTTCTTTATTCTATTCATATGGCATATTACACTCATTGGTTTTCAAATGTTAAATTGACCTTGCATTCCTGGGATAATCTTCCCTTGGTTTTATATGTTTTACATGTTGCTGGATTCCATTTGTTAATATCTTGTGAAGGATTTTTGCACCTATATTCATATGGGATATTGGTCTGTAGTTTTCTTTTATTGTAATGTTTTTGTTTGGGCTTTGATGGCAGGTAATACTGACTTTATAGAGTGAGTTACAAGGTGTTCCCTTCTCTGATTTTGAAGAAAAATTGGAATGATTTATGTTGTATCTTCTTTAAATATTAGATAAAATTCATCCATGAAGCCATCTGGGCGTCGGCTTTTCATTGTGAGAAAATTTTAAATTGCTAATTCATTCACATCGTTTACTTGTTTTTGGTCTTTCCTACTTTATGTGTCTTATTGAGTTAGTTTTGGGAATTCGAGTCTGTAGAAATTTTTTCATTTTATCTAAGTTATCAAATTTGTTGTCATAAAGCATCTATACTATTTTCTTATGAGCTTCTTTTTCTGTAAGGTTGTTGGTGATGTCTCTTCCTTCATTCTTGATTTTAATAATTTGTGTCTTCTGTCTTTCATGGTCAGTCTAGGGAAAGGCTTACTAATGTTCTTGATCTTCTCGGAGAACCAACATTTGTTTCATTGATTTAATCTATCGGTTATTCTGTTTTCTATTTCATTGAATTTCATTCTAATCTTTATTATGTCTTCCTTCTGCTTGTTTTGTATTTATTCTTTTTTTTTTTTTTTTTTGCTGTCTTTGGCCGGGGCTGGGCTTGAACCCACCACCTCCAGCATATGGGGCCGGCACCCTACTCCTTTGAGCCACAGGCACCGCCCTGCATTTATTCTTTTTTCGAGACAGAGTCTATGTCACCCTCGATAGAGTGCTGTGGCATCACAGTTCACAGCAACCTCCAACTCTTGGGCTTAAGTGATTCTCTTGCCTCAGCCTCCCAAGTAGCTGGGACTATAGGTGCCCACCCCAAGGCCCGGCTATTTTGTTGTTGTAGTTGTCATTGTTGTTTGGCAGGCCCAGGCTGGGTTCCAACCTGCCAAGTCTGGTGTATGTGGCTGGCGCCCTAGCCCCTGAGCTACAGGCACCAAGCCTTATTCTCTTTTCTAGCTTCTTATACTAGAAGTTTGAGTTATTCGTTTGGGACCTTTCCTCTTTTCTGATATAGACACTAAAAACTGTAAACTTCCCTCTAAGCACCGCTTTAGCTTGTGTCCCATAAACTTTAATATGTTGTGCTTTTGCTTTTATGTGGTTGAAAACATTTTCTGATTTCCATTGTGATTTCCTCTTTGACTAATAGGCTGCTTAGAAATAAGTTATTTATTCCTGAGATTTGAGGATTTTCTAAATTTCTTCCTGTTGTAGATTCTTATTTCATTCTTCCCTTGTTAGGGAATATATTTTCTATTATTCTAATCCTTTTAAGTTGATTAAGATTGATTTGTGGACTAGGATATGAATTCTCCTTGAGAATGTTGAAAAGACTAGGTACTCTGTTGTCCTTGGATGAAGTAGTCTAGACAGGTCAGTAAGGTCAAGCTGATTGATAGTGTTCAAGTTCAAGTCTCCTATAAATTCCTGCTGATTTATTTCTTTCCTTCTTTCTTTCTTTCTTTCTTTCTTTCTTTCTTTCTTTCTTTCGTTCGTTTTTTGAATTCAGGGAACTTTATTGATGTTACATGACAAGGTGGGGCTCCTTAGGCCCCTCTTGTTCTTGAGGGGGTCTGGTGTGGAAACTGTCGAGGGGAGATTCTCAGTGAGGTGGGGGACTGAGTAGGCAGGGGCACTCCAGCAGCTAAGGGCCTTTCTCTTCCTCTCGTTCTCTGGCTGGGGCTTGTGGTCTGGGAGTTCTTACTCCTTGGAGACCATGTGGGCCATAGGATCCACCACCCTGTTGCTGTAGCCAAATTCATTATCATACCAGGCAATGAGTTTGACAAAGTGGTCATTGAGGGCAATGCCAGCTGCAGCATCAAAGGTGGAAGAATGGGTGTCACTGTTGAAGTCAGAGGAGATGACCTGGTGCTCAGTGTAACCCAGGATGCCCTTGAGGGGGCCCTCTGATGCCTGCTTCACCACCTTCTTGATATCATCGTATCTGACAGCCTTCTCTAGACAGCAGGTGAGATCCACGACCGACACCTTGGCAGTGGGGACCTGGAAGGCCATGCCAGTAAGCTTCCCATTCAGCTCAGGGATGACCTTGCCCACAGCCTTGGCTGTGCCAGTTGAGGCAGGGATGATGTTCTGGAGAGCCCCACGACCATCACGCCACAACTTCCCAGAGGGGCCATCTACAGTCTTCTGGGTGGCAGTGATGGCATGGACTGTGGTCATGAGTTCCTCTATGATGCTGAAGTTGTCATAGATGACCTTAGCCAAGGGGGCTAAGCACTTGGTGGTATAGGAGGCATTGCTAACAATGCAGAGGCTGTTTTCATACTTCTCATGGTTCACACCCATCACAAACATGGGGGCATCAGCAGAAGGGGCAGAGATGATGACCCTTTTGGCAGCCCCTGTAGGTGAGCCCCAGCCTTCTCCATGGTGGTGAAGACACCAGTGGACTCCACAACATACTCTGCGCCTGCCTCACCCCATTTGATTTTGGTGGGATCTCGCTCCTGGAAGGTGGTTATGGGATTTCCATTGATGACAACCTTCCCGTTCTCAGCCTTGACTGTGCCATGAAATTTGCCATGTAGTTGAGGTCAATGAAAGGGTCATTGATGGCGACAATATCCACTTTGCCAGAGTTAAAAGCAGCCCTGGTGACCAGGCGCCCAATACAACCAAAGCCGTTTATTCCGACCTTCACTTTCACCATGGTGCCTCGGGGATGCGGCTGACACTGCACTAGAAGTAGCGGCTGTCTGATGAACGTGAGGACCAGAGAACCCTGCTGATTTCTTATGTAGTTGCTTTATCAATTATTGTGTGTAATTCTTCTTAGGTTTGTTAAACATTTTGGATTCATAGATTAATATTTTTATGAAATTTGGGACGTTTTAGTTTATTATTTCTTCAGATATATGTTCCTGCCCTTTCTCTCCTCACTTTCTGGCATTGCCATTGTTCATATATTGATGTTTTTGACATTGTCCCACGTGTCTCTTGGGCTCCTTTAATTTTTATTAATTCTTTTATCTCTCTGTTTTGTAGATTGGATAATTTCTATCTCAGATTCATTGGTTCTTTTCTTTTGCTATTGAAAATTTGTTCTTGAGTCCCTCTAAGGAATTTTCATTTAAATTATTATACTTTAACTCCAGAGTGTCCATTCAATTCTATTTTAAAATTTCTATCTCTTTGTTGACATTCTTTATTTGTTGTAGTAATACATTATTGCAGTACATTCCCTTAACACTTTAAATATGGTTTCCTTAGTCTTTGAACATATTTATAATTGCTGTTTTGAAGTCTTTGTCTGCTAAATCCAACATGGAGGACCACCTGCAGAGAATTTTTGGTTACTGCTCCTTTCTGTTGGCATGGATCACATTTTCCTATTTCTTGGCTTGTCACATAATTTTGTTGTTTTTGTTGGACACGTCAGATAATCATATTGTTTTAGTTCTAGATTCTGAATTTCCTCCTAAGTGTACTGTTGCTTTGTTTTGGTTTTATTTGATAATTTGCCAGGACACATTTACAGAATCTCTTTACCCTGCACTGTGTGGCTACAAGTATCTCTGCTTGGTTTTGTTTCATTTTTTAAATTATTGATTTCATTTTCAAGCCTGAATTCCTAGGGATCACACTGTATTTGCATAGATTACTAGCCAGTCAATGACTGATCATCATGCCCCAAAGACTCAGGCAGGAAAGCTTCCACCCTCTGGCAACAGAGCTGTGTGTACATTGGGAGCATAGTTAAAGTACAGGTAATCTTTGTGTGAGTCCTGGCTTTGCTCAGCTATCGGCTTTCTTGCCTCTCTTCTGCACACGTGAACAGGCTTACCATTGGCCAGTGACGTGTGGACGACATGGCCTTCTCCAGTCCTTCCTACACGAGTATTACAGACAGCTTATGTAGGCCCTATGACTATCTTATCTTCCAGATCTTCCTGGTAAATTTCTGGCTTACCTGCCAATCTGCTGCTTGCCACAACCCATGATTGCAACCTCAGTTTAGCTGAGCTGCCGTCTTCCCTTTTTCCTTTGTCAACTACTGTTACTCAAAATGCTGCTAGATACGGGGTTTTACCCTCTGCTCCAAATCAAGTCCACTCCCCCTGCCCGTGAAGTCTCCTTTCCATGCCTTTTGCTACCTGGTGGTTCTACCGAGGGCGGACTCGGGGCTGCAGGAGTCCTACCAAGATTGCCACACACACTCCCACCACTCATCTGTGAAGTTAAGTTCACTAGGTGTCTTGTTTCATTTTTTGTTTTAAAAATAACCACTTTTCAGTGTTGTGTGTGGCATTGACTGATTTTCAGAGCTCTGATTGGGTTGTTTCTGACCGTGTGTCTCATTTTATCATTGCCCAGCTGATGAACTGCTCATTCCACCATACTGGAAATCCTGCCTCTGCAGCAGTCGTTTCTTTTTTTTTTTTTTTTTTGCAGTTTTTGGCCAGGGCCGGGTTTGAACCCACCACCTCCAGTATATGGGATGGTGCCCTACTCCTTTGAGCCACAGGTGCCGCTCTGCAGCAGTCATTTCTAATACCTCCTCCACTGATGCTGATGTGAAACCAGGGTTGAGAACTAGTGTGTGATGTCAGGGGAATAAATCTCGATTTCTCTTCATTCAGTAAACATTTATTGAACAGTGCCAGGCACTAGGCACAGTGCCAACATACAGAGATACTGAGATTCTCTCTCTTCTTGGGTAGTCACAGGCAGAAGGAAAGACAGTAGAACTTAGAGCGCAGTCAGCAAAGCCAATGTCCCCAGCACATCACTTTTCTGTAACGTGCTAATAGGCTCTGAGTGTTTTCAGAAAATAGCATCACCATTTCGCAGCTCTATACTTCACATAAGTATGAATAAATTTACCAATCCTAGGGAACCTGGAGCAGTTTCCTAAAATTATATGGTGATTATAAACATACATTTAAGGGACTAGCATTTTACTTTATGTAAACTTTAGTGAGTTTTTATGCTTAATTTATAGCTGGACTGTGATGATTTCATAACCTCAAGAATAGACGTGAGAGTCTTTATATGGGCAGTGTGACATGGTGTTATGGTCTCCAAAGTGGGGAGTCTACAAAGGCAAGCCATTGGAGTGTGGAAAGAAATATTATGTTTCTATTGAAAAAAAAAATAGAATTTGGTCTTTAACAATTTTCTACTGACTGAATGTTTCACAATGAGAATATTTATACAGTAATATATGGCTGGAACTTGTAAATGAACACACTATATAGGTGGCATGAGCCCAGTATTTTTTATTAAGAGCACTCAACCACTGGAACAGTGAAAAGAACAGTAACCTGAAAATCAGGAACACAGAGGTGCTCGTCCTAGTTCAGCTCCCAACTGGACATATCAACATGGTGAGTTACAAAAACTCCCTGGCTTCAGTCTCCACATCAGTAAAATCGGAGGCGTGGTGTAAATACCTCTGAGATCCCTTCCAGCTCTGGAATTCTATCAATGGGTTTGTTCTTACTTTTCCTTGTCACCATTATTGTCAAGTTGCGTGAGCAGAAGGGTATGACGTTCTCTGTTCAGTATTTGAATTAGAGGCAGGTGTGATCCTATTTCTGAGTTCTTGGAATATTTCCAAATAGTTCCTTCTGTACCTTGGTTACAGCTCTTCTCTGCGGTTCTGCTAGACGTAGATGTGATAACGTTATATACACTAGGATATTTATTTAAAATCTGTTAACAGTAGACATATGAACAAGGACATAGCAAAATTAGTAGCAGAGAACAAAAAGATGTACCTAGGTGGAGTTACAGGTGCGCGGATGCACACACCATCAACCCTCACTTATTGCTTAATTTGATTGCCTTCATAAATCAAAATTCTTAAAGTTAAGACTTGAGCCAAGTACATAAAGAACATTAAATGTAGTTTTAATAGGTAAAAAACCTACACAGATCCATACATATTAAGCTCAGTACCTTCTCAGAAATTGAGTTGTTAGAGAATTATTTTCAAAATTTAGATACAACTAAACTTCTCAACAGGTTAGTAAGCCTTTATTGAACTATTTGATCTAAGTTCAAGGAAGTTTAAAATCTACATATTTAACTCCTCTAAAAACGTTATTCAACTTTAAAATTTGCTGGAGTAAGAGATGTTGCCTTCCAGTGTTTGTGGATCATGACAAAATAGACTATTCATTTGTTTTCTTCAAATAATTATGCTGATTCTTACATAGTCACTTCCTTAAAACTTTGTATCTCTCTAATTTAGTTTGTTCACTAGCTTCAATAAGCAAAGCATTACTAAATCATCTGTTCTCACAGTATTTTAACACCTAATCCTTCATACACTGTGTTTGTTAGAAGTCAAAAGCTTAAAGAAACTCTAGAAACTGTAATAAAGGTGGAGATCTTGTATTTTCTAGGCGATACTATAAAATGCGTAACATCATGATGCTTTTCATGAAGTCTTGATCCAGATGAAGCATGGAATGGAAGCTAACGAAAATGCCGTGAATATTTAGCATCAAGTTGGACTACTAACAATCAGCTGCTGTGATTTACCTATGAGAAGGGAGTAATCACATTCCAGAATATTCTACATCACACATGCGTCATTTCAAAGATCTATCTCAAAGGATAAATGACAGAAAAGGAGGGATGCAGTGAAAAGAATGACAAATCAGAGTTCCCATTTTGATGTAAATCAATGTTGAAAAATACACGGTCCTGAGACGAAGACTGTAGAAACTAGAATGAAAGTAAAAGGAGCAAAAACAGAAAAAGAGGAGAGAAATTGGAGAATCCAACTGGTCTAGAAATGGGAAAAGGAACGGAACTCTTAAGCCCGACAGTTAATTTTATTTTTTGCACTAATGGAATAAGGGGGTGAAGGAAAATACCATTTTAAACTTAGTCCTGTCCAAGCACAGCCTGTTCTTTGTGACCCGCGGGGAGTATAGGGTGCTGTCACTTTGCTGCTGTTGGGAGCAGCCAGCCAGGAACAAATGTCACTCTGGCTTCCAACTGGTAACGAGGCCACAAGTTTGAAGGCAAAGTTCTAACCTTTAGTTTTAATGCTGATCATAGAAAAGGAGCTAGATATCCCCCCAGGGGGGCGGGGGAGGTCATGGGGCCAGAAGAGGTTTGTGGGGCCTCTCAGAGTGTCAAGGTGGGTGGCCGCCCACCCTGCACCCCTGGGTGCCCAGCCTCTCTGCCCTTCCTGGAGCCTTCACTGCTCTGCACTATTTGTTTTCTTGATTATTAGACATCTGTTTTGTACTAGGTTTGTGTTTGACCCCTGTGTGCTTTTGATTTCAGTAATCCCTTTTTTTCCAGATGATTTTCAGAGATTATGGGCAGTGATCTCTGGGAGGGTTTTCTGCTTCCACAGGGCAGTTGGGCTTTTTCTGCACCACACATTGCCATTCGCCTTCTCTTCAAATATTCTCTAGACCAGGGGATTTTTGGTTTTTATGTTCATCTTTTCCTTTAAAATAGTGTCACCGTCACAAAAATGTACAAGAGTAGTGCAGAAAGTTTCCCTACAGGCCCCCGTTGTTAAATCTGCCATTACCATGTAGACCGGGGACTTTTCACTCTGGGTTCACAAACTAACTTCAGGCAGTCCGTGAACTCCTCAAGTTTGTGCCAAATTTTATAAGTTTGTGTGAAGATGCATTTTGTTTCAATCAAGAACTATACAGATTAAGACTATACTTTTCTTTTTTTTTTTTTTGAGACAGAGCCTCACTTTGTCACCCTTGGTAGAGTACTGTGGTGTCATAGCTCACAGCAACTTCAAACTCCTGGGCTCGAGACATTCTCTTTCCTCAGCCTCCCTAGTAGCTGGGACTACAGGTGCCTGCCACAACACCTGGCTATTTTTTCTTTGTTGTTTGTTTAGCAGCCTCAGGCTGGGTTCAAACCTACCAGCCCTGGTGTATGTGGCCGGCGCCCTAACCACTGAGCAACCCATGTCGAGCCTAAGACTATACTTTTTAATCTCATCAATATCTTTTCTCTGCCATCTCTGCTCTCATATTTTCACCTCCCTAGTACATTTTTGCTTTATTAGAAAACTACCTCTAATGTACATTGGTACATTACATTGGTACATGTACAATGTACACAGGCAGACAGAACTTTATCAGACCTCTATAAATCTCTGAGTCCTTTGACCACCATATGTTCACATAAAATATATCAACTCTACTGTTTGATGAGCCCGGTGTCCCTTCAACTGCAGGAGTCTACCTATAGTACTTAGAGGTCTCAAAGTGTGAGCCTAGGGTCCTGCCTCGAAATTGCCTAGGCTCCCACTCCAGAAAAGTGTGCATTTTTAACAATCCCGGAATGGATGTGGGTTCACAATGTATCAAAGTCATTTATACAGATTGCCTGAATTTTAAACATTACACTAACAGCAGGCATATGGAACTATTATAAAAGCATCACTCTTAACCCTTGAAATTGTAAGGGGGAAAAAGAACATGAAATTACTACAGCCATAAAACTACTATTTTTCTTTTATGTCTGTACAGAGAGCATTATATGAATTCTTTCTAAGGATTTTATAAAAACTCTCCCGAGTTAAAACTTTTCTTCGTTAATATTTTGAATATTTTAAATGCATTTTTTGTCATTGCCTAATATTTGGGAGTTTGTTTCAGACATACAGATTCCAGTCTGCTGTTAGACGACTATTCATCCACGTTGAGCCCCAAAACAAAGAGAGCCAAGCACAGCCTTCTGTCTGGAGAAGAGAAAGAAAATCTGCAGAGTGACTACATGGTGCCCATTTTCTCAGGACGGTTAGTGTACTTTTTCTTCCTGGCTTTATTACAAAATGGAGAGTACATGTTGTTAGGTAATAATAATAGCGGCTAACATTTATGGAGCACTTACCATAGACTGGTAGAGAAAAGGTCTGGGGGAGCTTGGAAACTTGTGCTGAAAGAGATGTGTTAATCTTGTAAAAAGAGATTTCCTTTTCAGAAGTCTTTGCTGTCACACAGGATGGCTACATGATTGAGTAATTGGATCTTAATGCTACTTAAATAACTAGCTGAAATGGGAATTAGAGCCTTGAATGCTAGTGGTTGAACAATATAGGGTAAAAAGAAAGGTTCAAAACTAAAATATTGTGTGAACTAAAAAAAAAACCCAGATGATTTGTTTAGGTGGCTGAGAAACATCTTGGTTGTCAGAGTGGTTTTAATGATTATTTATTAGAGAAAAATCTCATCATAATTTGAACGCCTTGCTTATTTTGTTTAATGGAAAGTAGATCACATTTATTCTGAGGCCAACTTCAAACAAAATAATCAGTAAATCACAAGTCCATGTAATACCTATTTCCTATCTTTAAACATTTTTTTGAGTGATAATAATATTCAAAGGAATCTTAAAATTTGTCCAAGACACCAAGATTAAAGTTTAAAAGGAAAAAAAAAAGTTTAAAAGGAACTTTCTGGATGGTACCTTGTTTATTTTCCTTTGAATGGAAAGTTATTCTCATAGCTTAGGTGACGCTCAAAATGAGGCCATGCGCTCGGGGCAAATGTCATGGAAAAGTGAAAGTCAGGGAGTAATTTGGTCGTGATGTTTGGTGACCTGCAGCTGTTCCTTGTGTATTTCTTTTCATTGCCCTTTGACAATTACTTTCTGACTGTGTCAGAGGTGAATGTCAGAATTGCTCTGAACCCAGTCAAGAAGGTAAGGAGATAGGTAACATCATATTTTTAGCTTTTTATCGGATATCTCTGATATCCCTGATTTTTAGAAGTGAACTTCCCAGAGAAACATGCTAATATGGTTAGGTATGCTCGCCCAGATCTGGCCTCTTTAAGTACACACTTGTGTTTATTGTAGGAGACGGCTAAGCTAGAGGAGTCTTTTGTCCCCAGCTTTTTCCCCACTCTGTTTAGCATTAGCTTAGCATTAGCATTAGCTTAGCATTAGCCTGTAGGACGTGCCTCCCCAGCTGGATGGGCTTGGATGGGCTTGGAACGAAGCTTCTCACTCCTAATGTTTTCCCTGCTCTGTCACCAAACTGTTGGTCCTTTCCAGGCCAATCTCAAGAAACGACCATTTATAAAATAAACTGTGATAAAAGAAAATGATAATAAAAACTGATTTTCTACATTTTATTTCTAGTTCTTCTGTATATTTTTAAAGGATCCATTTCCTATATTCTCTTACTGTGTGGAAAACAACATGTCATAGAGTGTTGACGATATTAACAATCTGAGAAGAGGATGGGAAAGAAATTAACACTTGTTGAGTGCCTATAATTCACTGGGAATCATGCTAGATGTTCCATATAAGCTTTCTTGTTAAATCCTCCGTACAGCCCTGGAAAGATATTAGTATGTCAGTTTTTTGGACAAGAAAGTCAAGGCTCAGCAACTTGCTGAAAGTCACATGGCTGGCCATGAAAGGGCCAGCCTGGCCAACACCGTGCGCATGCCTGGCCAACACCGTGCGCATGCTGTCGGCAAGTACAGTGTGTTTCTGGAAAGTGCCATTTCCTATACATGCCACATGGAAATTCCACTTTTTTTGGGGGGAGACAGAGCCTCAAGCTGTCGCCCTGGGTAGAGTGCCGTGGCATCACAGCTCACAGCAACCTCCAACTCCTGGGCTCAAGCAATTCTCCTGTCTCAGCCTCCCAAGTAGCTGGGACCACAGGTGCCCGCCACAACGTCCAGCTATTTATTTATTTTTTTGGTTGCAGCCGTCATTGTTGTTTGGCAGGCCTGGGCTGGATTCGAACCCGCCAACTTCAGGTGTGCGTGGCTGGCACCTCAGCCGCTTGAACCACAGGCGCCGAACCAAAATTCCACTTCTTACACTCCAATAAATGCAGTTAACTCCTTGTCAGCAGTAGAGATGAGACTGTGAGAGGTATGCAGAGTTCTGAGAGATTTTAATTCATTTTTAGTAGTGTAGTAGTGTATTTTGTCAATGAGTCAGCGACACATCCTTGCTCGTATGCCCAGATTATAGAAGGGTTACCAATTCCCCTATATTAGGGGAGAATATCCCTCATACCCTGGGTCCAGCATACTTTTTTACGTGTACTTGAGTTCTCATATGAAATAATCATAGTTTTTTTTGAAGTTTATTTTTAAGTTGAAAATGGAAGGAGGTTGTAACTTTCTTGTGCCCTTTAGAGTTGTGTCAACTTGTCCAATATTGGAGGTAATGAGAATAAACTTAAAGTTCTCTCACTCAGAGCCTGGGGGAAGACTAGCTTTAAATATGACCCATCGTCTTAGGTATCAAATCCTATTACAAAGCTCATTTCAAATTTCTCTATTACATACTGACCTCTATAGAGAACTCCTTGTGAAATTTCTGGATGGTTTGTTTTGTATTCATTTATTAATTAATTCACTTCTTATTCAAAAAATGTTAGATCAGTCAGGACTCTAAGCTAGAAATCTTTTGCCTCCCCCTATCATCCCAAATACCGGATTAATACAAAGGCTGCCAAAAAAAAGTATACATATTTTCAAAAAGGAAAGAACTGTATTAAATTTGTAACGCTCAAGTCATGTTTGACGTAGGCAGTTATAAGAAGTGCTCAGTATGACTTGTGTTCATCTTTTGTTATTGCTATATATTATTATAATTATACACAACTATAATACAGTTTTTTTCCTTTCTTAAAATGTGTATACATTTGGGCAGCACCTGTGGCTCAGTGAGTAGGGCGCCAGGCCCATATACCGAGGGTGGCGGGTTCAAACCCAGCCCCCGCCAAACTACAATTAAAAAAAAAAAAATAGCTGGGCGTTGTGGTGGGCACATGTGGTGCCAGCTATTCGGGAGGCCGAGGCAGGAGAATCGCTTAAGCCCAAGAGCTGGAGGCTGCTGTGAGCTGTGACGCCACAGCACTCTACCGAGGGCAACAAAGTGAGACTCTGTCTCTAAAAAAAAAAAAAATAATGTGTATACATTTTTTGGCATTCTCTATATATCCACTAACTTCCGTAGTGGGAACTAACTTATCAATATTTACAAAGATAGAGAAAAAACTTAAAACCTTAAAATTTAATCACTAAGTTTGGTCACAAATAACATGAAATAATCTAGTCTGCCAGCTGTTTTTCATGAGAAATTCCAACTTTAGGCAAATGTTGAGTCCTATTTCTCAGCAAACTGCATAGATTCACATGCTTGGAACTTGCAAACTCAATGATAATACTTGCTTAATTTTTGAAGTAATCATTCTTAGAAAAGAAGCAAATGTCCAATTCTGACTTTAGAGGCCTAATGAGACTCAATTTTAAGAAAATTTACAACAAAACCAATACAACGGGATTTAAAATAAAGGCATTGAAGGAAGTTAAAAATAATCCAAATATGTTCAGCAACATTAATAAATCACAGCACAAATTCTCTCATAAACTACCACACTAGACATGGCACTTTTAGACGTTGTCACTGAATTGCAATCATTATCATTTATGAATAAGTCATGTTTATAAATATCACTGCCTCAATTATAAGGTTGGTAACTTCTTTTCATCAGGGTTCTGTGCAAGCACAAGTGAAGATTGTCATATTGGATACTCACATATATATATATGAAATATATATATATATGAAATATATATATATATATATATGCAAGCTTTATTATCTTAGAAAGATACCTAGTGGGCATAAGGATCTCATGTAAATTTAGAACGTATTTATCCATGCAACATCTCTGGGCAATGTGTCCCATCAGTTGAGTCACAGAATCCAGATCAAACTCATAGTCCTATATCAGGATCACAAGCACACAAACTATGTATCATTTCATAATCTGTCTGTTCTGGAAAGGAACTCAGAACTTAACCTTTTATTGTAAATGAAATAATATTTAAATACACTAAGGCAACCAGTGAAATGACCTTGGGCAAGTCAACTAACTTCTGTGGACATTGTTACCAGGTATCTAAAATACAAATGGTAGTTTACCTCGTTGAGTTTTTGTGGAGATGAAATGGGCCCTATGGATATTATTGTTGCTGTTATTATTGTTATCACTGTCTGTTTGGGAGACAACCACTTCTGTATGTGAAAAGTCAGCTTCCCATTGACCAGGTTTTTCTATGTCAGCTTTTCTTTGGATGCAGAGCACAGTGTCTGAAGGCTGATACTCTGAATTTAGGAAAATTAAGCGATCTTATCACTGCCCCACCCACAATACCACATTGTACTGTTATTGTGTTTTAGTCAAGTGAATGTCAGTGGAATTACCGATTCGGAAGAAGAAAGAATTAAAGAAGCTGCTGCTTACATAGCCCAGAGGAATCTTCTTGCCAGTGAAGAAGGAAGCGTAAAGTCTAAGCAGTCCAGAGCATCCAAACAGTCCAGAGCGTCCAAACAATCTGTGGTATCCCGAGAATCCACTCTTCAACAGGAGGAAACTTTTGAAAAAAAGTCAAGAAAAGTTGCAATTCGAGAAAAGGCAGAGCGTCTATCGCTGAGAAAGACAGTAAGAAAAGATTATTTATTGCAACTTACAGAAGTGGAAATGCATGTAAGAAGTTGTGTGTGTGAATACAGATTGATTGGAGTCAAATGAAGAAATGCATGGTCTTTATAAAGAAAACAATGAGAAAGACATGAAAATAATGTAGGTCAAAGAAAGATAAACTTAATTTTAAACTTCTTGGAACTTTGCGTTCTAAAGAAATTTAGGCTTTAAAAGACCTTAAGAAATCCACGTTAGGGAAGTATGTTGCTCAAGATAAATGTAAAATGTTAAAAAAAAAAAAAAAAAGCTATATCATTTTTTAAAAGGAGGGAGGGGAATACATTTTATCTAAACATGAAAGTAAGTTTCCAAATAGAAAAATAAAAATTTTGATTTCCACTTATTACCAAAGTCACTTTGATTTAGTGGTATTTTGATAACGTGTTTGTTTGTTTCTTCAGTTGGAAGAAACTGAGGCCTACCATGCCAAGTTGAATGAAGACCATCTTCTCCATGCTCCCGAGTTTATCATTAAACCTCGTTCTCACACAGTTTGGGAGAAGGAAAGTGTGAAATTACACTGCTCCATAGCAGGCTGGCCGGAACCTCGTGTCACCTGGTATGTTACCTTTATTATGCCAACAGAATTCATTACCCAGAGTTTTTACCTGTAGTGAAAACACACAGATCTATCGATGTGCGCAAGTCATTGAAGGCATCTGGGTGGTTGTACGTGCTTTTAAAAAAGTGAAAAAAGAATACTGGGATGAATTTTTATGTGTGGGAAGAAAAAAGTCTTGCATATATATGACTCATGATATAGGATAGTACTTACACTCCCATTATACAAAGTGTTAGATATTAGTCAACATATATACGTACCAAAAACCTGTCTATAACTGCTATGGACTATAAAAGTTAAATAAAATTTACTTCCATGAATGAACTTTACAAAATAATATGATTTTGTGTTCACAAGCAATGCCATTATTTACAAAATAACTAAAAGCCGGAGGGCTCCCATCTCTGCCCCTGGTGTGAGCTGAGGCCTTGGTGTGCTTTCTGACACAAACAAAAGAGAGAAGTGTGTGGGAGACAGTACGGGGCCTGAAGATGTTTTCTTTTTGCAAAGAATAAGCAGTTCTTTTCTCCTTCTGGTATATATCCCTTTGCAATTGTCAACACCTTTGTGATCCCTACACGGAGAACTTTCTGTCGTATGTCATGAATCTGCCACAGACAGCAGAAATATGAAAGTAGTTGAGCTACTTTAAAAAGATGTTTCCTTTTTATTCCTATTATATGTTTCCTATTATATTTATAGGATAATATTTTTATAGGATAATAATATTTATAGGATAATATTCCTATTATATTCCTATTATATGTTTCCTATTATATTTATAATATACACAGGTATTTTCATGCTGTTCTCTTATCCTCAGGAGTGGTGGTAAATGCCCCTGGATTGCACCACACAATTATCCCTATCTCCCAGAGTGTCTGCCTCCTTCCATCTTTTTCCTTATTTCTAATGTTGATCAGATGCCTAACCTGCACTAATGGAGGTAGCTGACCAGATAAACCCACTTAACTATCCAAGGTTATTCTTAAGAAGCAGGTGGTGGGCCGGGCCAGGTGGCTCATGCCTGTAATCCTAGCATTCTGGGAGACCGAGCTGGGAGGATCCTTTGAGCTCAGGGTTTAAGACCAGCCTGAGCAAGAGTGAGACCCCACCTATAGAAAAATTAGCCCCAGCTACTTGGGAGGCTGAGGCAGAATGATCACTTGAACCCAAGAATCTGAGGTTGCTGTGAGCTAGGCTGGCGCATAGCACTCTAGCCTTGCCAACAAATTAAGACTATCTCCACAAAAAGGAGCAGGTGGTGAGTTTCTTAAAGCATTCACCTGTGATATGAATCTGCCTTCCATAATTTTGGACTTATAATATTTTTTTAATGTATGTAATTTTTTTTTCAGAGCACTTGATCTTGAAAATGAAAATTATGAGTAATTTATAGTAAAAAGATGTAGGAACATATTTCAATAAAAATGAAGTTTTAAAAAATCAATTTATAGGCTTTAAAATATAAAAGGAAAACCAAACTGTGTAAAATACCTTAAAGAGGTTTAATCTGAGCCAAATATGAGTGACTACAGCCTGGGAAAAGCACAGATTCAAGAAGCATTAAGTCAGAGGTCCCAAGGCAGATTACATTTTGGTTTTATACATTGCAAGGAGATGAGAATTACAGGCAAAGACGTAAATCAATACATGGAAGTATGCATTGGTTCAGCCAGAAAAGGTGAGACATCTTGAAGCAGGGGCTTAAAAGTCATAAGTGGATTTAGAGAGCTCTAATTTACTTTCAACGCTAGTACACAGTATACAATCAGCAGTAAAAGCCCTTCCCCTCAAAGAGCAGGAATCCGACAACCCAAGCAAAAACCAAGGTTGTTGGTGGTGACTTTACTGACATTTACGCCTTTTGGCTACCTAACTGCGGTATCCTGGGGCTGATTACATTTACAGTGGTGCTTCATATGACCAAGCTGCCTTCACTTGTAGCAGTTAAGTCCTCAGCTATGTCTTTCAAAGGCATGTGCACCCAGGCCCTGGTTTCCTCAGAGTCCTTTCCAAAGAGAGTTTGGCTCCAAGTTTCCATGAGCACCATTACATCATGGGAGTCCCTGAGGCCAGCAAATGACAGGAACTTGCATCAGCTGCTCTCCGGCCAACTCCAGATTACTGACCAAATCTGTGTAAGTGGAACCGAGAGGTACCCAGAGAGGGCTGAATGGCAGGTGCACGCCTCGCTCATCAAGGGCAGACGCACAACCATCCCATTTCCAACTCACTCTGAGAGCAGAAGGAAGCCGGTTTATGCGTTGGTCTCAGTAGAAAAGTTAGTAACAAGGGAGGCTGCCAGCCTGGCAGAGGGCTTTGTCAACATAGATAGAAGGAAAAGATACGTTTTAAAGTTTTAAAGTTTAATAGGTTACGTTTACGTAATAACTTATGTAATAGCCCGTTCATTTAAAAGGGGAAGAAAAGAGAATTTATGTTTGTATTTGTTCTGTTTGGATAATGATATTCTGGAAGGATATGGAAGAAACTACCTAGAGCAACTGACCCCGAGGAAGGGGTCAGGGAGGAGGAGGGAAGTGGCAGGAGGGTACTGGGGCGATTCGCTGTGCACACTTCATGCATTTGGTTCTTGGACCACGTAAGTGCCTTCTCAAACTTTTTAAATTATAGTAGAACCTCTGTAAGCTGACTGCAACAAACTGGTCAGCATCTGGAGGTGGTCCACGTAAGGAACTAGGCTACTGTGCTGCTGTGTACGTGTGGTCTAATGAAAATTAGGTCATGGACTCCACCTCCACCCGTAAGGACATGGTCAATGCAGCAGGGTGGTCCACTATGGAGGGTCTACCATATAGGAAATGGGGGAGAAGAAAAAGGTTTGTTTTTTTTTTTATTTAAAGAGAGAGTTGTGTTAATTTTGCATTTTTTAAAAGAGCTGGGTTCAATTGGGTTTCCAGCCTACTGCCTAGATTTAAATTTGTCAATAGAAATCTTGATTGGAAACTGTAAAGCCGTGTGGGAGCACTCTCTGGAGCCAGGTGTTACTGCTGGTGGGTACTGGTCACTCACGCACTCACACCCATGTTTTCAGATCTGTTTAAGACGTTTAACATTTGTGTGTGAAATTATGCAGTTGGGCCGTAAAGTCATTGTCAAATAGACACAAAGAATTTGTCATTAAGCATTATAATAATTCAAAACCTGGGGATAAAATAGTATAAAAAATGTATCTTAGGAAGTGTTTGAAAAACTCTTTTTCTATTTTTTGCAAATTATGAGAATTTATAAATCCATAATAGAATCATGTGCATTGGGTTTATTTACCAGATTAGAGTTAATCATCACGTATTTAATTTAGCAATTTCTATCGCAGGAGAAACAGCCTACATTGAAAATGGTTAACAAAAATTATTTGCAATTTATAGTTGTTTCCCAGCATAAGGTTTGGGATTTTATTTTAGATTTTTCTCATATATTTAATTTCAAAATTGACCCTAATGAGATAGATCTCTCTAAGATAATTGGGTTTTTTAAGTGGGTATAGAGCTATTTACTCAAAACAGGCTGAGTTCTAAGCTATCATGCCATTTGTGGTGAGATTCAATATGTTAAAAATCACTTTGGTATGTAGAAAAAAAATGATCACAAAGACTGTTTGCTTGACATACTTTACACTATGGAAGAATTTTTACTGCAGCTTCACACTCCGAAGTGGGTCCCACATCTGCAATTTGTCTGGGAAATTACGTGTATGTTTCAATACATAAGTGAAAGTCACGGGATAGCAGAGTATTTTTCTGGAAGTACTTGGGGCATACTGAAATTTCACTAAATACTACCTCAACGTCTCAGCCTCTCTGTGGTGCCCACTTACCAAAGGCAGAGAGGCTGACCAGAGATGGAATGGTCAGAAAAAGGGAGACTTGTAGCTTTTATTCGTCAGAAGTTTCCTTTTATCATTTATGATCGTGATTTTTATAGGTTCTTCCAAGATTGCAGCTATGTTTGTTTGTGACATAAAATAAAACAGATATAATGATCTTTCCATACAGTGACATTGCTTTTAACAACATGCAGGAATGTTAGCAAGAAGAATGTTTTGCTTTTATCCTACACAGACAACCAACAATAAAACCCCAACACAAAGCCTTCCTCTCTGTTATGCCAACAATGCTCAACTTTGTTTCAAGCCTTTTAATTGTAGTATGATATACACACACAAAGTGTTGTGCTCAGAAGTTCTGCAAACACCACACTGCCAAACAAGCCAAATTTACAGTAGGGTCCTTTTACTAAAGAGCTGACCAGTGACTGCCTCAGTGTCCCAACATGGGGTTTCTGAGAGCAGCCCCCGAGTGCTTAAGGGATCAGGTTTTTAAGACTTGGTCTGCATCCTGGTTGGCACGCAGGCTGTCCAGGTGCCTCTAGGTAGGTAGCAAGCAAACATTGTACTGAAACAGAATTTTGCAGTTAGTTAGCTACACGTCATACATCTTTGTTTTAATATTTTCCCCCTATCTTAGTTTCTCCACCTGGTATTGTTTAAAAGTCAGTCCGAGAACAGTTGGTACCTCCCCGTCTGTTTCCCAGGAAGTTAGCCAAGCAAGAAACTGTGAATGAACTAGAAACAAGAAATCAATTAGTACTTTCTCATTTATCTTGGGAGTGAACTAGACTTACTTCATTTCATTTGAAAGCTTGCAGTCCATAAATTTGCCAGGAGTTAGCTGGTATTTTTCCATTATAGCCTAGGTTTGACATCTTTCTGTCTTAGCCCAGGCCCACGAGGCCTATCAAAAGGTGCATATTACCTTACGTAGATGTGTAGTCTTGGTGAGTTTTTGTAGATTGCACACACCCATGTAACCAGCACCCAAATGGAGAAACCAAACATTAACAGCACTTCAGAAATCTTTCTCGTGCCCTTCCACTGCACCCTGGGAAATCAGTATCCCAACGTCTACCAGTATGAATTAGCCTTCTTGTTTTTGTGTCTTATATAAAAGCAATTGTTATACCGTGGACTCTTTTGTCACTGGCTTTTTTCAATGTACTGAGATTCATCCACATGGTAGTGATTGGCACTGTTGACACTTAAGTTTGCAGAGGAGAGGAGAGCACTTCATCAAGAAGATTCCTTGTCATATTGCTTGTGTATTTTATTTAAACGAATTCAATTTACATTTACTGAATAGATGCTGCTGCTACCCTCCGTGCTGTAGTTACAGACGTGTTCCTGCAAGAGCAGAATTCTGCGTGTGTGTCTGTGTGTGTGCACTTGGTCATGATGTTGTTGTTAGCATTTCAACTTCATTTTGTTTCTACTGTCTTCCAGGTATAAAAACCAGGTGCCAATAAATGTCCATGCAAACCCGGGAAAGTATATCATCGAAAGTCGATATGGAATGCACACTCTGGAGATTAACGCGTAAGACATCAGGTCTGGGTGTGTTGTCCAATGATCACTTGGGAAAGCACCTCCAGGCCTTATCCCAGTGCAGTGAGATCACACCGAGGGACATTCATAGATATCACTTCTCTCCCGCACCCCTGAAAGTAACCTGTGTCACTAATGCTATCACCTCCCAAAGGAGTTTACTTTTTTTTTTTTTTTTTGAGACAGAGCCTCAAGCTGTCACCCTGGGTAGAGTGCTGTGGCATGACAGCTCACAGCAACCTCCAACTCCTGGGCTCAAGCGATTCTCCTGTCTCCACCTCCCAAGTGGCTGGGACTACAGGTGCCCGACACAACGCCTGGTTGCAGCTGTCGTTGTTTGGCAGGCCAGGTTGGATTTGAACCTGCCAGCTCAGGTGTATGTGGCTGGGGCCTTAGCTGCTTGAGCCACAGGTGCTGAGCCGGATTTTACATTTGAATTGAATCAAAGATGATAAATACAATTTGTGTCTTTTTATTTAACCTTTTATATACTTGAGAATTTATATTCAGTAATCAATTCAGAGTTCTAAATCAATACCAATATTATTCTCTTCTGTTTTTTAATAAATAAAGGCCATAGAGATTGGGGTGAGTGCCATGGAAAGAGGGCTGAATTTGGAAATACCGTTCTTTTCTTCAGCTGACCAGGACCTATCGGAAAGTGTACAGCCCATCAATCTGTACAGGTGAAGCCAGGCTGGACATTGAGATTTTTTAGGATAAAGTAAAATCCAAAGCAAAATTTCTAAGTTCTCAAAGGTTTTATCATGTGTCCCAAGATGGTTTTGAAATCCAAACCTAGTTATGTAGATGAAAAAGCTAAGCAAACTCTCACGATTTTCTCACGAGATGTAGTGCCTTCTCCAGAGATCAGAGGAGTTGGCCCACGCCATGCTGGGACCCTGTGATGTTTGCCTGGTACTGACCCCCCCAACCCCCCGAAAGTCACACCAGTTCTGCCAGTGGGTGGTTCCACTAAGGCACTGGTAGCTGCATTGCTGCTTTCAGAATTTAACAGCTCGGAGAAGGGAAGCTATATTTGCCTTCCTTGGGTTCTATCGATGTCTGTAAAATTTCAGTAGTTCACACCAATAGAGCTAAGCCCCGAGACAACCTGCTTTGAAATCTTAGCCTGGCCGTCTCTCTGTCAGATTCTTCTCTCTCTAATTCCGTTTTTATAACACATTCTAATTTCTGTATTCTAACTTAGAGGAATATCCACATGGCACTTCTTGGGTTGTGCTGCGAGCTGAAACTCCACGGGTGGCCTGAACCTTAGTAGAACTGAGGTGTTAATAACTTGCTTTGAGAGGTGTTAATAACTTGCTTTGAAACAAGAATATAGAATCTCATATGCCCATAAGACCAAGCTGGCTCAGGTTTGTGGCTTGGGAGGCTGTGGGAATCTGCAAGCAGGGGCTGCTTCTTTCCTTTCCTGGTGGTCCTGTGGCTCCCAGACTGAAACCCACCAGGAGGGCAGGACGGCAGGGGGCCACACCCTCTAGAGTGCCTCTGAGTGGTCACCTGCTTGGAAGGTGCTTGACTAGACATTTCTCCTCCCAGTATAACTTCAGAAAGGCATATCATATTTATTTATTAAATATATATTTAAATAAATATTTATATATATTCATTTATTTATAATGAATAAATTCATTATTTACATATAATTTATATTTATTTGTTTATTTATTTATTTTTTGAGACAGAGTCTCACTCTGTGCCCTGGGTCGAGTGCGTTGTGTCATAGCTCACAGCAACCTCAAACTCTTGTCTCCAGGGACCCTCTGGCCTCAGCCTCCCTGTAGTCCCCTTGCCTCAGCTGTGACCACAGGTGCCCACCACAATGCCCGGCTAGTTTTTCTATTTTTTATGTATTTTAAATGAACTTGAGCTGGGCATTCTCCTCCTCCCCGTGCTGCTGGTGAGAAACTTCAACAGATCACCGGCCCCGTACAAAACCCACAGGTAGCTGGATCAGCCGGTTGCTTCATCAAAAGTCCCCAAGAGCCGCCACTGATCTGCAGCGTGCCAAGTTAGCAAACAGGCCCCTGATGGAACAGCTGGTGATTACAGGGATGGTCACTAGGATGGATATTCATTTCCATATGTTCTTTCAGATGTGATTTTGAAGATACAGCTCAATACCGGGCCTCCGCCATGAATGTGAAGGGAGAGCTTTCAGCGTATGCCTCTGTTGTGGTAAAGAGTAGGTTTGCTGGATTTGCTTTATTCAAAGTGTTTTTAAAAAATTTCTTCCCATTGCTAAGAATATAAATCAGTCACAAAGCACTTCACGTGATTTGCTATTACCTTTTCTAGGATATAAGGGAGAGTTTGATGAGACTCGCTTCCATGCCGGGGCTACCACCATGCCGCTCAGCTGTAAGTTTGAAAACGTGTTAAATCATGTACAATATGTCACGATGAGCTATTCTGTCGTGCTGAGATAAATGCACACTGTCCATAACATAATACATGCTAGCATGGAAAAATAGATATCTGTGGTTAGTTGTATTTATTTATTGATGATATGTATTTTTTATCCTGTGGTTATTCTTCTTTTTCTGAATCAAATTGCTTTGTTGTGGTTTGATGAAAGCCCAGATGTGGCGGTGTCATAGCTCTGACAAACGGCAAGTGCTTTGGAGCATTTCTGTGTTAAACTGAGAAAGATTATTATACAACCTGGGCAGAATGACTTAAACACACACACACACACACACACACACACACACACACACGAGTCTGGACCATATCAAAATACTCCTACTTACCCCTAATTATCCAGGGCAGCGTTACCTCCTTCAGCCGTCATGTCTGGAAGTTGGATTTATCTCAATCTCTTCCCACCACTCACTGCTTAATCTTTTGAATTTGGCTTCTTCCACCACTCACTCGAGGTACCTCTTCCTCCTATCTACCAAATCCAGTGGGAAAGAACACGGCCAGAGTGCCCTCTCCTCCGCCCTCATCACTCCATCTCAGAAGCACCTGCCACTATTAATTCACCCTCTTTTGGAAACTCTTCCCTCTTGGGCCCTTTCTCTTAACCATAAAGGTGACCACCCTCATCCTTCTTTTTCTTCTCTGTTTTTTCAGGAGCATCTCATCTTCTGTTATAATTTGAACTGCCCTCTCTGAGATCAAACCCAATATTTCTGTTTGGTTCTAATCCCACCTTTTTTTTTTTTTTTTTGCAACACATAATTGTCTAAAATTGAATGAAGATTCCATAATTCCAACTTTGGTGCTATAGTCAGGTAGCTGCTATCAATTTCCTCCAAACCTCCAAATCCTACCGACACCCTTCATCTACAATAGAATAGATAATCTTATGTACACACACACTGACCTCCCACACCCCAACTTCACTGTTCTTTCTTTTGTATTTTAAAATTTTCCCCCATCCCTTTAAAAGCACTTTGCCCAGCCGCCTGGGCTGGGAACCACGCCCTTATCTCTGGGTCAGCCTCTCCCTTTGTTACTGGGTGAAGAGGGTCCAGCTCCCCGGTCACTGTCAGCAGATGCAGAGATGGGGACTAGGTCCACCAAACTTTGTCAGAAGGCCTGTTATTCTGGAGAATAGTGAGAGTAGCCTCTAAATCCTATTCTGCCTCAGTTATAATTTTAATAACCTTTACAATGGGAATACCAGGAAACAAACCTAGAAAATTTTTATTTGATGCAAAACAACATCAAAGTAGTCTTTGCTCTAACAATGCAAAATGTTTAAACAACATAAAGGTAATTTTCACTTTAATAAGATAGCTAAGAGAATCATCAAAGAAAACATCATATTATCAAAGTAACCGTTACCAATATCACAACACCTATTGTCTACGTGTGACTACTTTCTTGAGTCTCCGGAGACAGGCCTCCTCGTAATCGTGGTGAATCCTTAACTAGATAATCCGGGGGGCAGCGTTGTGAGCTCAGCAGACTAGGTCAGCTGTAGGGCTTCGGGGAAGCTTCTCAGACTCCATCTTGCTGGCTGCTTTTTCTGGTTTCATCTTTCCCTGCATATCTGGCAGTTCAGAATATTCTGTCTTTTAAAGAAGATCCTGAAATGACCTCTCCATTCCCATTCATTGTCCTCTGTCATTCTTGCTTTCTTCCACCCAGTCCTTTCTCAAATCATTTTTGCTTCTGCTTAATTTTATCCTTCCAGAGCACGTGACTGGTTTAATCTCCCAATACTACCTATTTCAGAAAACAGTCCCCAAAGGGTTCAGCATCCATTGGCATGGCTAAGAAAATCATTTTAGGGGGTTAAATCTGCCTTAACAACAAAAGTTAAATAGAATAAAAATTATCAGAGTGCATGGTTAAAAAAAAAAAAATCATGTCTGACACCCACCACTGCTCCCATGCCCCACCCAGTCAGGGCTAAGCATCGGGGTAAGGCCACAGCACCTCATCAGAGCACCTGTGACACTGGACATGTTACCTGTTATGTCTCAATCTCTCCCACTAGTCCACAAGATACTGGAAGGTAAGGCTGGACCTTTTCTCTCTGAACTCCAGTGCCTGACATGGAGCAGACATTCAACAATGAATGACTATCTTAATTTATGAAGTATAATCTAAAATGAAGTCTGAATGTGGTTTAATAACAAACTATTAAAATATTTTGTTTGGTCAGTGGTAATTTGCGAACTTCAATAATTTCACCAAATCAGAACTTCTATTTGTGGGAAGCAATAAATGCAAAACCTGGGAGGTGCCTGCAGCTCAGTGAGTAGGGCACTGGCCCTATATACCGAGGGTGGCGGGTTCAAACCCAGCCCTGGCCAAACTGCAACAAAAAAATAGCCAGGCGTTGTGACGGGCACCTGTAGTCCCAGCCACTTAGGGGGCTGAGACAAGAGAATTGCCTAAGCCCAAGAGCTGGAAGTTGCTGTGAGCTGTGGTGCCACAGCACTCTACCAAGGGTGACAAAGTGAGACTCTTGTCTTTAAAAACAAACAAACAAACAAATAAATAAATAATAAATAAATAAAATAAATGCTAAACCTTTATGGTAGTTGAAATAATTATATGCTTACAACAGACAGACTGAAAAAGGTAGTCAAGCCCTAATTTACTTTTCAAAAATAAAAAAAAATAGTAGTTTTAAAAATAGCTAAAGATACTTTCTCAAAGGTCAGTGTTTCATCTGATCAGACGTGGTACTGAGGCATTTGCCTAGGCACTGATTTGTTTAATGTTTCCCCGAAGCTTATAAAGTGGGTGCATTTCTATCTGAGCTTGCAGATAAGGAAGTGGTTTAGACAGGTTAAGTAGTGGGGCAAGGCCAGGCAGAGTGGTGAAATAGGGACATGTAACTTGGTCTTTTTAAGACTAAACCAATCTTAAAGAGTCAGCAAACATTTTCTGAAAAGGGCTAGACTGTAAACATTTTGGGCTTTATGGGCCATACGGTCTTTGGCACAACCACTCAACTCTACCCCTGTAACACAAAAGCAGCCTTAAAGAGCAGGCAAAAGAGCAAGCCTGGCTGCATTCCAGGGAAACCCTGTTTATGAACATTGAAATTTAGATTTGCTATGACTTCTCAAATGTCACAAAATATTATTATTCTTTTGGTTTTTCAACCATTAAAGCATTTAAAAGCCACTTTTACTGGTATTGAACCAGTCCTGATTTGGCCCACAGACTTACCAACCCTGCCCTACACCATTTTCCCTGGGTGGAAAGTGTGGGATATGGGGCTGAGGAATTGACAATGATGTTTTGTTTTCTGGTTATCGAACTGAAGTAGCTCCCTGCTGAACCCCCATCTCAGATATAGAGAGAAGCTAGAACTCAGAGTCTGCTTTCAGGGGGCCTACTGGCATTTCCAGTTGGGTCTGGAACATCTCAGTCACTGCAGGTCCTGATGGTAATCCTCACCTCTGCTCCCTGGGGCAGCTTTGGAAAAGTCCAGCCTCCCAGTGCTGTGCAAGATCTGATCAGGTTGTGCTGTCTCTGGTGTCAGTGCAATGTCCTCCCATAAACGTGATGTGAGGCAGATGAGAGAGAGGCTTTCAAAGAGAATATTTCACCGTTGGTTAGTGATTGCCTGAGAACACACAAATTTAAGGCAGGAGAATGTTTTGGTTGAGAGCTCAGGTTTTGGAAACAGCCCATCAGTCTCAATCTGGCTCTGCAGATGAATGTGGGCAGTTCCCCACCCCCACCCCCATCCAGCAGTTTCCTCCTCTTTAAAATAGATAATAGGCTCAGCTCCTATAGCACTATGGTTATGGTGCCAGCCACATACACCCAGGGTGGTAGGTTCTAACCCAGCCCGGGCCAGCTAAACAAATGCAACAAAAACATAGCTGGGCGTTGTGGCAGGCACCTGCAGTCCCAGCTACTTGGAAGGCTGAGGCAAGAGAATCGCTTAAGCCCAAAAGTTTGAGGTTGCTGTGAGCTGTGACACCACAGCACTATACCCAGGGCAACATAGTGAGACTCTGTCTCAAAGAAAAAATTAAAAAATATAAAATAAAATAGAGATAATAATGGTACTCACCTAATAGGATTATTTTGGGGTTTGAGTTAATAACTTTTAAAATACTTGGAACTATATTTAGCAAAATGTGAACTCAATAAAGATTAGTTTGCATTTTCAAGTTAATACTAAGAGGACTTAAAAGGATGAAATGTGTGTGAAAGGGCCTAAGTTTTAGATGTGGGAAGTTATGAGTTTGAGTTTTGATTTCCCTCCTACTACCTGTGACCTCCTGGCACTAGCTGTACATTACCAATGTGGGCTTCCAGACCCTCATCTGAAAGGAAGGAAAAAATCGTATCTACGACCAAGAGTTGCTGCCAGAAATAGACGCCATGTGGAATGTGAAGGGTCTGGCACGTAACAGCCCATCAGTAAACCGTCGCTTCTCCCCCTAGTCCTTTCTCCTTTGAAAAGAGAAAATGAAACTGATGCTGCCAAGCCTTTGCTCAGTTTAGAAAAAGGTATTTCCAAGAATAATCTGAAAAACTCCAATATTTCAAACTTTTCCATTTTCTCCTGTTGATGTTTCTTTTGACTTTTTTAAAAACTCAGATCATTAAAGAAACTGAAGCAACTTACTGAAAAAATTCCATTTTTTATGCCAGGTCTTTTGAGACAGTCTTATTCTGTTGCCCAGGCTACAATACCATCAGTGTAGCTCAGAGTAACCTCGAATTCCTGGGCTCAAGCCATCTCCTGCTTCAGCCTCCCAGTAGCTGGAATAACAGGCATCTGCCACAACATCTGGCTAACTTTTCTATTGTTAGTAGAGATGGGGTCTCACTCTTGCTCCAACTGTTCTCAAACTTCTAAATTCAAGCAATTCATCCATCTGGGCCTCCCAAGGATTACAGGTGTGAGCCACGAAGCCCAGCCTGAAAAACTCCATTAAAAAAAAGTTTTTAAATAAAAAGTACTCAATTTTTTTTTCTTCTTAGAGACAGAGTCTTACTTTGTCACCCTCGGTAGAGTGGCGTGGCATCACAGCTCACAGCAACCTCCAGCTCTTAGGTGATTCTCTTGCCTCAGCCTCCCGAGTATAAATTAATTTTAAAAAATTTTTATGGATACATAATAATTATTCCTACTTATGCATACATGTGATACTTTGATATAAGCATACAATGTTAAATGATCAGATGAGGATAAATGGGATATCCATCACTTCAAACATTTATCATTTCTTATGTTAGGAACATTTCACTTCCACTTTTCTGGTTGTTTTGAAATACACTAAGTATTTGTTAACGAACGTCATCCTATTGTGCTACCGAACGCTAGGTCTTATTCTTTCTACTTTTATACCCATCAACCACCCTTCCTTCTCCTCCTCCCATTACTCTTCCCTCCCTCTTATAACCATCGCTGTAGCCTCTGTCTCATGAGATCAATTGTTTTCTTGGCTCTCCCATGTGAGTGAGAACATGAAGTTTGCTTTTCTGTGCCTGGCTTCTTTCACTGGACATAATGTCCTCCAGGTCCTTCGGTGGTGTTGCACATGACAGGATTTCATTCTTTGTTATGGCTGAATAATATTCCATTGCGTATAAGTGTCACTTTTTCTCTATCTTTCCATCCACTGATGAACACAGATTGAACGATGATATCTCAGCTATTGTGAACAGTGCAGATACCTCTTTCTTTCTTTTAGGTGTATACCCAGCAGTGGGGTTGCTGGCTCATACGGTTTTTCTATTTTTAGTTTTTGAAGGAACCTCTTTTGGGCTTTAGGGCTATGATCATTTATCTCCCACAACATTGTGTAAGGGTTCCCCTTTTTCCACATCTTTATTAATATGCACTATTGCCCGTATTTCTGATAAAAGCCATTTTGTTTTTTTTGAGACAGAGTCTCAAGCTGTCACCCTGGGTAAAGTGCTGTGGCGTCCCAGCTCACAGCAACTTCCAACTATGGAGGTTTCTATGTTTAGTACAGATGAGGTCTCACTTTTGCTCAGGCTGGCCTCGAGCTTGTGAGCTCAAGCTATCCACCCACCTCGGCCTCCCCGGGGTTGGGATTACAGGCGTGAGCCACCACCCTGCGCCTGATAAAAGCCATTTTAACTGGCTTTTTTTAGTTTCGTAGTTGTGATTTCCTTTTCTCTGATGATGAGTGAGGTTGAGTATTTTTTCACATACTTATTGGCCATTTGTATGTATTCTTTTGAGAAATGTCTATCTGGATCGTTTGCCCATTTTTAAGTCAGATTATTTGTTTTTTTGACATTGAGTTCTTTGAACTCCTTATATATTTTTGTTATTAGCCCCCGGTCAGATGAAAATTTTTATTTTTATGACTGATTGATATGGGTCTTGTGTCCCAAGAGGATAAGCAGTAGAGTTTAAATTAAGTCAAAATCTAAAATTAAAAAGTACACATATTATAGCTATCAGTTTAAGTCTAGGTTAAATATGATATTAATTTGCATTTAAGGCATTAAAATTGACCCTTTAATTTCTATTTATTACAGTAATAAAAATGATCATTTAGCTTCCCGATGAAGAATTTCCATACAAATGATGCATGCATGTCCTCTGTATACGTGTTATATAACACTTCATTTTTCCCATATACATCACTTGATTAGTCTTTGTTGTGACTGCTTCCTGTCCATGATTATTAAAATGCCTGTGTCTCTTTAATGAGGAAAAAATTAATTAGTGATAGTTTTTGTTGTGCGCAGTTGGTGTGACCCCTTACGGTTATGCATCCAAGTTTGAGATCCACTTTGATGACAAGTTTGACGTGTCTTTTGGGAGAGAGGGAGAGACAATGAGTCTCGGCTGCCGGGTAGTCATCACTCCTGACATTAAACATTTCCAGCCAGAGATCCAGTGGTACAGAAATGGTGAGTCTTTCTAACCAATTCTCGCTTAGGTTCTTATTCATAGAAGTTTGCAGAACAGATTGCAGCTCTGTTTATGAGAGCTAGTAACATCTGGACATTAGAGGGCGCTGCTTACTGTGTTTAAAAAGTGTTTACAGGCGGCACCTGTGGCTCAGTGGGTAGGGCACCAGCCCCATATACTGAGACTGGCGGGTTCAAACCCAGCCCCGGCCAAACTGCAACAAAAAAATAGCTGGGCATTGTGGTGGGTGCCTGTAGTCCAAGCTACTTGGGAGGCTGAGGCAAGAGAATAGCCTAAACCCAAGAGCTGGAGGTTGCTGTGAGCTGTGATGCCACAGCACTCTACCAAGGGGGACAAAGTGAGACTCTGTCTCTAAAAAAAAGTGTTTTCATATACAGCAAAGTAGCAACCATGTTCATGGTATGTGGTGATATTTTCCTAAGCATATATTACTTGGAAAGCATTACAAAAAATATTTTTTTTTCACTAAGTATGTATTACTTGGGAAGAATTTCAAAAAATATACACATTAATTTTATAAGTTAATTTTTACTTGGTAAAATACCCTTCCTCATAAACTTATCATTTACACCACAGAAATTGTGTGAAATTTTAAAACTCTTTTTTTTTTTTGAGACAGAGCCTCAAGCTGTCACCCTGGGTAGAGTGCCGTGTCATCATAGCTCACAGCAACCTCCAACTCCTAGGTTCAAGTGATTCTCCTGCCTCCGCCTCCCAAATAGCTGGGACTACAGGTGCCTGCCACGACACCCAGTTACTTTTTGGTTGTAGCTATCACTGTTGTTTGGTGGGCCCAGGCTACATTTGAACCCACCAGCTCAGGTGTATATGGCTGGCGCCTTAGCCACTTGAGCCACAGGCGCTGAGCCGAAATTTTAAAACTCTTAACCTTACAAAACAATGAAGTCCTGACAGACATGGTATGACTGTAATGATACCATTTTGGGAGGCTAAACATTTTGGGAGCCTAGGAGGTCGAGACCAGCTTGAGCAAGAGTGAGACTGTCTTGACAAAAAATAGAAAAATTATCTAGGAGTGGTGGTGCATGTCTGTAATCCTAGCTTTGGGGGAGGCTGAGGCAGGAGGATCACGTGAGCCCAGGATTTTGAGGTTGCTGGGAGTTATGATAATACCACTGCATTCTAGCCAAGGCAATAGAGTGAGACCTGGCTCAAAACAAAACAAAAAGCAAAAAAGCCATGATATTCTTTATAAACTAGCAGAACAAATGAAGAGGACATTTAGACCTTGACATTTTTGTTCTAATGTGTTAAAAGCTCCTTATGATTTTGAAACTTCTGATAAGTATATTCTGCATGCAAAATAACGCAAGTTATACAGATGTCATTTCAGGACACAAAGTAGGTAAAATCACCCTTTCATTTTATAGCATATTAAAATTGGAGCTGGTGGAACAGAAAGAAAATCTTTCTAATTGTCAATTCCTCTGAAAGTGGTTTTAAATCACGATTCAGCCTCACTTTGCTTCAAAAGGGCCTAGAGCCACGATTCTGTGGTGTAAAAAAAAAACAAGCATTTACTTTTCTCTTTCAAATCCGATTTGGGTCAAAGTCTATTTAAATTCTAGCTAACACTCCAGATCAAACCAAAGAAAATAAAACAAAACAAAAAGGCTATCAAAACAAGTTGATTAGTTGAAGCATTGGATTTAGGCAGAAATGTTATTTCTAAAATAACAATAAATCTTAGTTCCAAATAAACTGAGTTTCTATGCCAGATTATTTCATTCAACAGACTAAGACGTTGAAACTGTCTGGAGAATAAGGGATTGCCCCAAATCTCACAGCCAAATTCTGGCCATGTGAGACCTTCAGAGCTGATGGTTTTCATTCGAAGCCCAAAGATCTTTTCACTACCCTGGGCCTCCTCTTACATCATCCAATGCAGGGAAAAAACTTCATGGGAAAATGTGTACTTTCTCTGACCTACCTGCATCCTTTTATGCCTCAGCAGTGAAAAAGCGTTGAAATTTAAGAAATTGAACTTGCCCCAGTGCATGTTTACCTGTGAAGCTAGCTCCTAGCTAATATAGTAAGGGATGTGTTGTGGAGGGAGTAGCCATCAGACCCAGAAACTCCCATCGTTCCTTTTAATTTATCTTAATGTCTTCACCATGTTTCTTTCTAGAGGGGTTTATATTTTTAAGCCCTTAAAAACTTTAGAATTCCAGGCCAGGTGCAGTGGCTCATGTCTATAATCCTAGCACTCTGGGAGGCTGAGGTGGGTGGATTGCTTGAGCTCAGGAGTTCCAGACCAGCCTGAGCAACACTGAGACCTTGTTTCTGAAAAAGCTGGGTATTGTGGCAGGTGCCTGAAGTCCCAGCTACTCAGAAGGCTGAGGCAAGAGGATCGCTTGAGTCTATGAGTTTGAACTATGAGTCTAATGTGAACTAGGACGCCCCAGCGTTCTACCAAGGGTGACAGAGTGAGACTCTTGTATCAGAAAAAGACCAAAACAACAACAAAAAAAATACTTTAGAATTCAGACACGCTTAGTTACTCTGTGTTTTAGTAATGTTATTCATATAATTTTTCTGTGTAACTGTTTTATAAAATAAACTTTGGAAAAATATAGATAAATGAAAGAAAAAAAAAAAAAGTTTAATGATAATCCTTCGTGGTGTTTCCTGGAGAGTGCTTCAGGATGATGATGGTTCCAACCCCATTTTGTTCATGAAAAGAAAGCTAAGACCCCGGAAGTTTAAGTGATCTGCCCAAAGTTGGCTCAGTGCCTGTAGCTGCCGGCTGGTGGGTCTGAACCTGGCTAAGCCTGCCAAACAACAATGATGACAGCTACAACAAAAAAACGGCCAGGCATTGTGGCGGGTGCCTGTAGTCCCAGCTACTTGGGAGGCTGAGGCAAGAAAATCACTTAAGCCCAAGAGTCTGAAGTTGCTCTGAGCTATGACGTCACAGCACTGTACCAGGGGTGACATGGTGAGACTCTGTCTCAAAAAAAAAAGAAAAAACAACAAAAAACAAAATTGCACAGTTAATGAAAGAGGTGGGGTAAAATGTAGGTCTTTCCCAGGGCTGACGTGTAGGCCATGTGAACTGTGCAGTCCTATAGGAAGTCTCATGTGCCTGGAAAGTCAGGATTAATGCTCTGCTATCACAGTCTTGAAATCATAATCATTTTACCTTTGAACTTGTGTTTTACATGTGAAGTCCAACGGGACCATGGGGCATGCAGGTGTTGGGGGAGACGGCCCTACGCCAGGCAGGCATGTGCGGCTGCAGGCCTCCCCCAGAACAGTGGGAAGGGGGCAGCAGGCAGCATGCTCACCAAGTGGCAGCTCTGGTGGGCATGTGAGCACATGTTGCAGTCTGTGGACCACAGGGTTCCCAGGTGATTGCTGGGAGCAACACCAGGGCCAGATTATAATTAGCCGTGGTGGTGGCACCAACACCAGCAGAGGTGATGGTGACTGTAGCCCCAGAGGAAGGGAGGGGCTCCATGTGGATGCAGCTCTGAGGACCCACAGTGGGGGGTCCATCTATCCCCAGAACTCATCTCTGTGGGATCTGCACAAATATTAACTCCCTGGCCTGAGTACAAGGGGAGAAACTTCCAACAATGAGGCAGTAGACTTTGTCAGCAGAATATTATGAAATGAAAGTGTCATAGAGACATTGGAATAAAGCCCATAGGCAGTTATTAAAATTCTCAAAGACTTTGAAAATTCTGGTCTTTGGGCAGGCTTGGAAATAGAAGTTAAAAATTATAGCATTTGATGCTAAAAAAAACACAATTTTTATGTGAAACGTTGTTGAGTCAATTACTAACAAGGAAGACAGGTTTTTTGTTGTTTGTTTGAGATAGTGTCTCACTATGTTACCCTTAGTAAAGCGCCATGATGTCACAGCTCACAGCAGCCTCAAACTCTTCAGTGTAAGCAATTCTCTTGCCTCAGCCTCCCAAGTAGCTGGGACTACAGGTGCCCGCCACAACGCCTGGTTATTTTTTGGTTGTAGTTGTCATTGTTGTTTGGCAGGCCTGGGCTGGATTCGAACTCACCAGTGCTGGTATATAAGGCCGGCGCTCCAGCCACTGAGCTACAGGAACCAAGCCAAGGAGGACAATTTTTAAATTAAGACTTGTAACTGAAGAAACAACAATAGAATGCACAGGCAGGTCGTCTGACTTACACAAAAATTGCAACTCAGTTTTGGCCTTAGTATGACCTCCATGAATTAGCCAAAACATTAAAATGCAGCTGCATAAATTTACATTTAAAATTCAACTTAGGTTTTCACCAAACTGTATGAAGAGTTAAATCTTTTTAGAAAAACTGTTCTTCAAGAATAATCAGTTGTAAGGTACTAAAACTTATATCTTGAAATAGTTTATCGGAAAGTTAACCCAAGGTTGTTATAGCCTATGTAACACTCTTAACGGCTACAGTAACAGTTGACAACAGAAAAGTCCTTCTCAAAGTGTTATGGAAATTCATCTGTAAGTATGCATTTATTAAAGAGTGTCTTTATAAATTATACAGATTTAAAATGAAGCTGCTGAAAGTATAAATTTGGATGATTAATAAATGAATATATAGAAAAGTAGGCCAGAAATATCTTTTGTGTGTCTTATCAGTCAAGACATCACATTAGTAAAGCAATATTATTTATTGTATATGAAGTTATAACCCCCAAGTATTATTTTTTGCAATTTTTGTTTCTCTTTTAAATTTTATAAGTAATGAAATATTCTTAACGAGAATAGCTTTATATTTTAACACCTTTTTTCTTTTTGTAAGAATGATTTATTCTTGAAAAATATTGGGTTTTTTCCCAGTTTTCTTATTACTTGTCTTTAATTTTTTGTTTGTTTTTTTAGAGACAGAGTCTCACTTTATCACCCTTGGTAGAGTGCTATGGCAACCTCCAACTCCTGGGTTTAGGAGACTCTCTTGCCTCAGCCTCCAGAGTAGCTGGGACTACAGGCACCTACCACAAGGCCCGGCTATTTTTTGTTGCATTTTTGCCAGGGCTGGGTTTGAACCCACCACCCTCGGTACGTGGGGCCGGCGCCCTACTCACTGAGCCACAGGCGCTGCCCTTATCTTTAGTTATTTTTAAAATGCATTTCCACTTTTTCTATTCTTCTGCCCAATAATGTGCAGGAATATTTTAGCACCTTTAACTTAACTTTTTCTCTGCTTTTTGAACAAGGGGACTTGCAATTTAATTTTGCACCAGTTCCCTGAAAATTACATATCTAACCCTGGTCCCCAAACTTTTGATCAAGTATTGTAATGAGTATAAACTTAGTACAATGACTCAAAGTCCTAGTAGTTAAACAGCTTTCAATATAGAAAAGTTTAAGAGAAAGGAAGTGGGAGGGAATGGGGAAAAGAAGGGAATAATGGAGGAAAAGTAATTAATTTGCTTACTTTTTTTAATTTTTAGGAGCACCCGTTTCTCCGTCGAAATGGGTGCAAGCCCATTGGAGTGGAGAGCGGGCAACACTCACATTTTCCCATCTCAACAAGGAAGATGAAGGCCTCTATACAATTTGTGTGCGAATGGGAGAATATTATGAACAATATAGTGCTTATGTCTTTGTTCGAGGTAAGTCCTAGCAAAAACAGAACACCCAAGGACGTTTAACATACTGAGACCAAATCAGCTTATACAAACATGTTTTCATAATGGTGAAAGAGCCGATTGAAACTTCTTCCAGGTTACCAGGACTAAGAATTTTAGTTTCTAATAAAACTAGACCCAGTGTAAAAGGTGAACCCCTAAGGCACCAACCCAAAGGGACCCTGGTGGCACCAACCCATGATTTCTAGACCATGTCACTGTTCCTACTCTCAGGACTTTCGTCATCTGAAGGAGCCACTAGTACAGTCCTCTGCAGGTGTTTAAATGGAGATGCTAAATCAGTGATTTTCCACCCACGTGCCACAAAGATTTTTGAAGGCCATTAATTAAATTATTTTCAAAAACAGTTCGAAACACAGTAAGGGTATTCGTTTTTCACTCTTTTTTATATAGTTTAATATTGTTTGTCTTCTGTAATGTTCTTATAAGCTTTTATTTTAACATCTTTTTCTTTTTGTAAGAATGATTTATTCTTGAAAAATAGCTTTGTTTTTCGAGAATAACTTACAGGAACTTACAGGAACAGCACAGAAGACAGACAACATTAAAAACATGTACTCGCATGTCCGACAGCTCAGAAAAGTATAGTGAATGGCTGGAATTTTCTGTGTGATGAAAATGCTACAGACACCATTTAGTTGCCTCCATAAGAAATTCACTTATTAAAAAAAATCCAAACGCTGGCACTGTCCAGACAAATTTAACAGGTTTATTTATAATTGTTATAAAGTTGAACTGCTGAAACTTGTTCACTGAAACATTTTGACTGGCATGAATGCTTCACATCCTATCATTTATATTAAAAATTCACACACAGATGAAAATGGAAAAACTGCCAATACCTGATTTCTGTCCCCTATTTTTCCAGTTGTAGTCATACACTTACGTATCATTTGACCCCATTGGAGGGGGATCTAATATTCAAAACTACTGATAATAGGTAGAAGAGAATTTTTAATTTTGGTAATGAATTGTTTTCACATCATAGTGGACGTCTAAGCATGTTCTCCAGGTATGTGCATGCTAGGGGGATGTCTTTTGGCATCCAACTGTTACGTATTTGGCATGGGTAGCACACAGGTTGGTGTCTTCAAAATTGCCAACCAGAGAGGCCTCCCTGGCCTCCTGCAAAGCACCAATAGCTCTGCTCTGGAAGCGCAGATCTGCCTTGAGGACCTGGGCAATTTCTCGCACCAGCCGCTAGAAAGGAAGTTTGTGAATCAGAAGTTCAGTGGACTTCTGATAACATCTAATTTCACGGAGGGCCGCAGTACCAGGCCTGTGGCATGAGGTTTCTTCACCCCTCCTGTAGAGGGCGCCCTCTTGAGCGTGGCTTTTGTAGCCCGTCACCACAGTGGATCTGCGGGCAGTCTGCTCTGTAAGAGCCACGGTATAAAGACCTCCTTACTTACCCCCTTCACCTTTGGCTGGAGCTGGGCTAGCTAGAGATGGCGCTGGTATTAGACTAGCCATTTTCTTAGAAATAGCAAAGGGCACAGTGGGAAGCATGCCTGTGACATGCAAATACGCAGCAGCGACGCCCTCTTCCCTCTTTCTGGCCCATGTGCCCAGGTAACCCAGGAGACAAAGTCCCTCTGCCTTAGACGTCCTGAGCCCACTACCAGGCAACTCGGCCCCACTGCTATGACTTACAGCCCACAGACTTACTGGAACTAGCCACTTGAAAACTCTTTGAAATGACATTTCATGTGTTTTTTAAATGCTTCATATCCACTGAGCTGCATGAGGACGTTGCAAGGCATTGTTTCAGAACTCTGATATTTTCTGCTTAGAAAATAGTTGCTATAGCACAATGACCAGTGTACAAAACACCATGTCTCCAGAAACACACTGCAAGGAGCTGTACATATTTGGCCAGGATTTTATTATTTATATAATTTGTATTCATCGGGAAAAACAGATAATATAAATTTTAAAAGAAATAAAGGAAAAATAAAAGCCATGTATAAATTAACCATCTAGAGATAACTAATGTCATTTTGTTGCATATTCTTCTAGGCTTTTATATATTATTATTATTTTTTTTGGTGGGGGACAGAGTCTCAATTTGTCCCTAGGTAGAGTGATGTGGTGTCATAACTCACAGCAACCTCCAACTCCTGGGCTCAAGTGATCCTTTTGCCTCAGCCTCCCCGGTAGCTGGAACTACAGTCGCACGCCACAACACCCAGCTAGTTTTTAGAGACGGAGTCTCGCTCTTGCTTAGGCTGGTCTTGAACTCCTGACCTCCAGCAATCCACCTGCCTTGGCCTCTCAGAGTGCTAGGATTACAGGTGTGAGCCACCGTGCCCGGCAGGCTTTTCTATATTCTTTTTTTCTTTCTCTCTCACTCTCAAGTAATAAAGTGATAAAGGATAGGACAGAAGTTTCGTAAAAGAAGAACTGAGGCTGATGTTCTTCCTCTCTTTCCTTGGGATGCCGTGCCACCTCTCTGCCCTGGTCTCATCTCTCTCTTTTTCCCCGCTCTTCCTCCCTCTCTCTTCCCTCTCTCTAATATAAAATAAACTTATACTTTTATACCGTAAGAAAAGAAGAATTGAACTTCACAAATAAGTATAAGAAATTTTCACTAGTAATCAAAGCAGTGAAAACAGAAATAAGATAATATCTTTAATCTTTCATATAAAAAAGTTAAAAAGTTGTAAAAACCCTCTAGAGTAGAGATATGTAGAAACAGGCGCTCCTATACATAGCTGGTGAGGGTTCATTGCTTCAACTTTTCTCACGGTGTTTGCCATTACATATCAAAAGCACACATTGCCAACAATTCTAGTTCTAGGATATGGACAGAGGTAAAAAAAAGTTTGTATTGGAGAAAACTGGAAGAAATCTAGACAAGATCTAGAAATCTAAACAAGATCATGCCGCACAGCAATGAAAACTATACTGTATACCTAAATTGATGGGTATGGAAATACAGCAAGAAAAATGTTTACCTGAAACTGTATAGTACAATCCCACTTTATTTCAAAAATAGTCATTTTTGGATTTATAAATATAGGGGGAAAAAAATCTAGAAAGATTTAGCCCACTGTGTTAGTTGTAGTTATCGCTTGAGTTATGGACTAAAAAGGGATTTTACCGTATTTTTGTTTATCATATGTTTATAAACATGGGCTGCTTTTACAATAAAGACAAAATGATATAATTATATTTTTAAAAAAGTTATGAGTGGTCTGCGTCAGAGGTCAAAATAGTAGACTAATCTTTGACCCAATTAATCAAAGCTACAAAAAAGTTTGGCTGTTTGGAGCACAGAATGAATATTCTCGTTCCCTTTCCTCTGTTTGGTGGCGGATACCTATCTGCAGTCTCAGTGACGTTGGGAGGCTAAGGCAAGAGGATAACTTGACCCCAAGAGTTTGAAGATCAATGATGTCTGAGTGGATCCTATGGGCCAGATGCTGTGTAGCTGCTGCTGGAAGCCAAATACTGTGTCCTAGTGCTGCACAGTTGTGGTCTAGTCATTCCAGATATATTTCACTCCCTCTGCTATATTGTCATTCCTTCAGAGAAAGAATGATCCTTATTTTGTAACTTTGGCATTTAGCACCTGGAAAAATACTGCATGAATGAATGAACAAACGCGTGAATGAATGCCTGAGTAGCCTGAAAGGCTGTCAAGCCCACCCTGTGAATGGGATAGTCCAACCAATGTTATAAAAATGCTGGAAGTGGCTCCCTGAAGACCTACGGTCTGCTGGGCTGTTCCGGTGTATCCCTGCTGTTGTGCATCTGTGCAACGGATGCCGAGCTAACTAAGCTCTGCTCCATCAGTGCAGAGGTTGCTGGTTGTTGTACTGAAGGCTTTTAGCAAAAGGACATGGTTAGAGGCCACCGGCTGTCCCTCTGGTGGCGAGTGGCTTTCCAAAGTGCCTCTTGTGCCGCCATCAGCCTCAGCATCCCACCTCCACTCCCACTCTGATCTGTCTTTACCAGCAGCACCACCCTCCCCACCCCGTGCCCTAAAGCCTGTGAGGAAAGAAGTTTCTCTGCACCAACATGCGGTTTCCCTGCCTGTTTCCTGTTGTGTGGGACGCAGAGATTCGGCATTAAGTTTTAGGCACGGTGATGATTTACTTACATCCTCCCGTAGCACTTCTGCAGAGATATTTGCCTAGAGACGCTTTCCTGCTGGTTCGTGGGGTAAGAAACAGAATGTTCAAAACCTGAGTGACGTGGGCCCTTCCCAGGCAATGCATGTCCATTAAATTCAGAAGTGTACAAATATTTCTGCCGTGTTTTGAGATGTCTCAGTAACTGATAAGAGTTGCAGATAGTAGGAAAAGAAAGTCTTTGTTCTGGACGGCATGATAGTTCATGCCTGTAATCCTAGCACTCTGGCAGGGTGAGGCAGGAGGATTGCTTGAGCTCAAGAGTTCGAGACCAGCCTGAGCAAGAGCAAGACCCTGTGTCTATTAAAAATAGAAAAACTAGTAGGGCTTGGTTGTGGACATCTATCTGCAGTCTCTGCTACTTGGGAGGCTAAGGAAAGAGAATAACTTGAGGTTGCTGTGAGCTATGCCACCAGGGCACTCTACCCAGGGAGACAGAGGGAGACTCTGTCTCAAAAAAAAAAAAAAAAAAAATGTCAACTTGGGTGAGTATCCCCTGTATGTCTCAGCCTCTTCTCCTCCTAACTCCATCTATGAAAGCGTTGGTCAAATGCCGGAGGACTTGGCAACTGTGGACACCCTCTCTCTGGGACCTTGCCTCAAGGTTACTAACTTGGCTCAGTGCCTGTGGCTCAAGCGGCTAAGGCGCCAGCCACATACAGCTGAGCTGGAGGGTTCGAATCCAGTCCGGGCCTGCCGAACAACAATGACAGCTGCAACCAAAACAATAGCCGGGTGTTGTGGCAGCCGCCTGTAGTCCCAGCTACTTGGGAGGCAGAGGCAGGAGAATCACTTGAGCCCAGGAGTTGGAGTTTGCTATGAGCTGTGATGCCGCAGCACCCTACCCAGGGTGACAGCTTGAAGCTCTGTCTCAAAAAGAAGGTTACTAACTTGAATATTCTCATTCCCTTTCCTCTCCTAAAATCATCCTTAGTTCACTAACTTAGCTGTGGCTGAGGGGACCACATGGATCACCTTTCCTAAGTTTATGAAATTGTCCTGGACTTTTGCTAAACTCAGATAAACTAAGTTCATATATGAGTATTGCCTCGGAGGATCTTCAGTTTGGGAACAATCATTTGTTTAAAATGTATTCTTTTCTCTTGCAAAATGGTGGTGTCTACCATAGGGAGAGGCAAAGTTCATGGTTCTTATTTGCCTATGGATGCACCCAGCAGGGGCTGTTTGTCCCTGTTTGGAGCCTTTCATAGTTTCTGGGTAATATTGCACAATCAGTGTCCTAAGAACAGACTTTCTGGCACAATGGACTTGTTAGTAGCAATCTCCAACACTCTCTATTAACTTTATTTTGGAACATTTTGGGCAGCAAAGGTCATGGATTCTTTTTAATGCCCTTTTTATTTTCTAACATGATGTTTTTCCTACCGAAGGTGAAAAACACACATAGTTACGTTGCTATTCAGATTACAAGATCTGAGACTTGCTCTACCAGCGCCAAAGCTGTAGCCACTGTGATGATGTGATAAGGAGTGTGTCCACTGAGACCTCCCCCACAGAGCTGACAGCACATCTGACAGTATTAACCAGACCCTTCTTTATCTCCACAGATGCTGATGCAGAGATTCCAGGCGCTCCAGCCTCTCCCTTGGATGTGGTGTGCCTGGAGGCCAACAAAGATTATATCATCATCTCTTGGAAACAGCCAGCTGTAGACGGAGGGAGTCCTATTCTGGGATATTTTATTGATAAGTTAGTGCTTAGTCTAAGTCTCTAACTAAGTCTCTAACTTTAGAGTTACTTGGCCATAGAGATGCATCCTTGATTTTTTCTCATCATTTCTGGGTGAAATATTTTCTGTTCTGGCCTTGACTTCTTTCTCTCTTTCTCTCTCTCTTTTCCTCTCTCTCAATATATATACATACCCACACACTTTATATCTATATATTCCTATCTGTTTACCTACAGATTTAACTAAATTCCAGCGATGAATTCTTTGAATTTGACTATTAGCTCAAGTCACTCGTTTGGAAAGAATACTGTGAATTTGTACATCTACCAGAGTCCACTTTGGAAATTGACAGCTGGTATTCAATATATTCAATGTCGATAGTCCTAATATGTTGGTGATTTAAGACTATTGCCTTTAGGAATGCTAACACAATCTCATTTATACTTCAGGCTGTGGTTTCAAGTTGTACAAAGAAATAGCAACAAAAATCAATAGTATTAAATAATGCCTTATCAGTAAGTCCTTGTTAGTTACGTTCTCCAAAATGTATAGTCTGATATTTATAGCAACTGGGTTTTGCATGTTAATTATGAAGTGAGTTTGGACAACAAAGGCAACAAATTTAGAATATTGGCCTACATGAGTTGTTTTCTGACTTGGTTTCCATTCAAACAGTTGCTCGAATTCTCTTCTCATTTTTGAAAGATGATTATAGAAACCATGAGGGACAGATAATCTGTAACACTAAAATACAATGGGTTTGTACCAAGATGTATTAAACCTTGTATTTATAACAGTCAGTAAATATATGCCCACTGGGTTCAAAACGATCCAGAGGAATAAATACCTATGATGAATTATATACTGTTTAGCTGTGTACACAACTCAGTGCTTCCACGTTATTTCATCGAGAAATGATGAACTGTTTAGGTAAATTGTGAAGGTTTAGGTAAATCTTTTTCGTGTTTAATTGTCTTTGGCAAATTGCCAAGGGATTTGCAAACTTTGATTCATGAAAGATGAGGAACAATCGGAACATTTTTTTCTCCTCTTAGTCATAATATAACCGTACACACTAGGGCTAGTGTTATTGCGTTATCAAGCATTTTCTAAGTGCACGGCAGCACGGCACTATTCTCGCATTACTTAACCACTCACCCGTAACCACCCCTGGAGGTAGGAATGACAAGCAGCTGGCCCAAGACCACATGCCAGTGTGGAAACACCGAAGTCACTGATAGCACACGGGTAGGAAATAGCAGAACCAGAATCCAGATCCCAGCTTGGCTGTAAGTTTGTGGTTTTTTTGCTGCAAAACAGGCAGTCCCTGAGTTACAAGCATTCACCTTATGTATGACAAGTACTTACAAACGTGGGCTATTGTTGGTAATAGGTCAACGTACCTGTTCCAACTTACATACAAATCCAACTTTTAAGAATAAGCCTACAGAACCTATCTCGTTTGTAACCTGGGGACTGCCTGTATGCCATACCTTAGGAGCGCCTTTCTTTCTGCCCAGTCGAGAGGACGTATGCTCTAATGTCACGGGGTCAACATGACTGTCTCTGCAGGGAAGAGGGCGAGTCCTGGAGACTCTCTGAGGAGAAGGGTGGTTTGAAGAATTGTCCCAGCCCTCTCAGCTCCCACCACCCCCACCCAGGGCAGCTCTAAAATTTTTACAAAGGAAAGATTTAGGGGAAATGGAATGGAAGGCAGAGATTGAAACTATGTTTGGTAGCAACTTACATTTCTCTAAGGAAAATGTCCATTGTCGAAATCAGAGAATGGATGATGATAGTGGGGAAGACAAAATAAAGCCCCCACCCAGGCACATTTCTACTGCCACCGGCAGCCCTTCCCCCAGGAGAGTCATTTGGGAATCATACATTTGGACACAGAGCCATGTAGAGGAAGTACCATGAACTAAAATCGCCACGCTCTGCTCCTAGTGAGATGGTATGAGTTACTGAATCCCAACGCTGTATAATTCCATCACACGTTGAGGCCTTAAGGTTCTGCGCATCAGGCCAACAGCATGGTATGAGCTGTCATCTTTATCTCCCAAGGGGTGGCCCACTCTATCCCCAAGTACCAGTTGCTGTAAAAGCGCTCAATTAAAAGCCAGCATTTCTAAGTATGTACTCAATCGTCCCCTGCCAGGCCTGGGAACATCCCCGCCTCTCATCAGTCTTTCCTGGTGAAGACACGATGTCTTAGAATAACATCCTTGCCCTCCCTGCTACTTGATGCAGTTAGCATCAAGTAAGAAAATAATGGTGAAATAGTTTCCAAACTACAGTGAAAATAGGTATCTTTTAAGGTGTCAATTTTCTCAACAATACGTTTGCCCTTTCTCATTTATTTATTTATTTTTAAGAGACAGAGTCTCATTCTGTTGTCCTGGGTAGAGTGCTGTGCCATCATAGCTCACAGCAACCTTAAACTCTTAGGCTCAAATGATCTCTTGCGTCAGCCTGTGGAGTAGCCAGGACCACAGGTGCCCACCACAATGCCTGGCTAGTTTTTCTATCTTTCATAGAGATGAGGTTTGCTCTTGTTCAAGCTGGTCTCAAATTCCTGAGCTTAAGGGGTCCTCCTGCCTCAGTCTTCCAGAGTGCTATAAAATTACAGGTGTGAGCCACCTCCCCCGGCCCTTCAACAATAATTTTAAAAGAGAAACTGTCTAAAGATGACAAATACGTAACTAATGGTAGAATTGAAGACATCAGCCAGGGAGATGCTTCGCCTAAGCCCACCCAGTGTGAAGACTATGGATACCTATCTGGTGCTTTCCCCCAAGCCCTAAACTCCTCTGCTTAGCACATTTCTGTTTGAACAGAACTGAGTGCCTGCAGTTAAATACCAGCCATGCCTGAACTGGGTATTTTACAGAGAGAAGGTCTGAAGCAGCAGGATGAGTTTGCAGCTTTGAAGCTATTAATTTAGCCCCACTTCTTACAACATTTTTGTCAACCTTTCTTTTTTTCTTCAGATGTGAGGTAGGCACAGACAGCTGGTCTCAGTGCAATGATATGCCTGTGAAGTTTGCACGTTTCCCAGTCACTGGACTGATAGAAGGTCGTTCCTATATCTTCCGAGTTCGAGCTATGAATAAAACTGGAATAGGCCTGCCATCTCGAGTCTCAGAGCCGGTGGCTGCACTGGATCCAGCTGAGAAAGCTAGACTTAAAAGTAAGTGCTTTTTATTTTTCAGGACCTTCCCTAAACCTTTTTAAGGTTAACTGTTTAAGAGTAGGCTTCATTGCAAGGTTATTTCTCTCCCTTCCACTAGAGGGAGACAAGAATAAGAAATTCTTTTCTGATCAAAAAATCTAAGAGAATACCCTAGAAAACACTGACTTATTCATTCTCTAAAGGGAATTAATTTACTTTATTCAGAAATGTTTGTTGTGTTTGACTAAATCCCAGGCATTGTAATGTGGGATGAAATATGAAAAGAGGCTGAAGAGCATTTTTATTCATGTCCTTAGCACACCCCAAATGTAATTCTCATTCTCGCTCCAGGAGAGTTTCTTAACCTTGAAGTCCACCCAACACAGTGAGATTCTCTATATCAAAGGAAAAACAGATTTACAACATGATAGCTAAACTATTAATATATTTGAGTTTTCATATTAGGCAGTCAAACATAATCTTTTTATATAGTATTTGGCCTCCAAGTCTTAATATCAAAAAATGACACATGAATTATTGCCCTGCGTGTAACTGGGGCAATACATGGGGACCTGTATAGCATCCTCAACAATAGGAACTACAAAATGATGTCATGAGAATTGCTGGGCCTGGAGTGGTAGTCATACCTGTCATCCCAGCACTTTAGGAGGCGGAGGTGGGAGGATCACTGGAGCCAAAAGTTTGAAATCAACCAAGCAATATAGCTAGAGCCCTTCTCTACAAAAAACAGAACAAGTTAGGCAGGTGCACTGGGACACACCTGAAGGCTGTGTAGGAGGATCAATTGGGCCCAGGAGTTGGAGGCTGTAGTGAGCTGTGATTGCACCACTGAACTGGAGCCTGGCCGACAGAGTGTGTTTGTGTCATAAGAAAAATTAAATTAATAAAAAAAAATTGTCAGATAGTAACATTTCAGTCTATTCCGGACTTTTCAACCTTGGTCCTTTTGGCATTTTAGGCCAGTAGCTGTTGCGTGGGTGGAGGGGTTTAGAGGACGCTTACCAGCAGCTCTCACCTCTAACCACTAGATGGCAGTAGCATCCTGGAGACACTTGCAAATGTCCCGAGGGGGTGTGTAAATTACCCTGGTTAAGGACTACCAGTCTATGCTGTACACACAGTGTTATTCCTCACTGCATTATAAAAATTTAAGTAAAATAATGTTACCTTTTCCCCTTGACTGTTATTATAAACATACGCACTGCATTATAAAAATTTAAGTAAAATAATGTTACCTTTTCCCCTTGACTGTTATTAATCAGACTTCCTGATCTCTCTCCAGTCACTTTTTGCCACCCATCTAATTTCCCTCTTTCCTAAGAATTTCTAAATTCAAAAATTCCACCTCATACATTTATTTACTCCTCTTTTATAAATTCCAATCAAAATAAGATTTATTTGAATTGAAAATAAGTTGTCTTCTTTATCACCTTCCGTTTCTTGCACAAACTATGGCAACATTCCTGTTTAAAACAGGAATTGAACCAGCTCTCTTTCTGATGTTTCTGGAATTACAGAAATTAATTTTCCTCCTTTAGTTTATAACAGTCTCATTCATTTTCTTTGCTCAAGATCTCAACTGATTTCTTTGGCAGATAAAACTTCTCAAAATGGAATGGGAAAAATTGCTTTCTCTGAATTTTGCCGCAGGATCAGTGTCCCTGCTCCTCTTTCATTCTCATTGTGACAGATAAATAACTACTGGGCTTACCATGATTCTAGAAATACTTCTTCCAAACATATGCTATCTCTTAGGAAGGGATGAGAAAGACCACGGGTTTTAGGAGATCCTTATTGAACAGTCAGATAAGCACAGGTCACTCGCCTCACTGCTGTAAATGCCATTTCAGAAAAGCCGCCTGAATCAGTCCTAATATTTGTGACTTACCCCTTTTTGTTCTGACTGATCTGACTAGAGGTTTAGTCTAGGGTTTAGATTATAAATCCCTCAAGGAGAGGAGCCCTGTCTCCCACAATATCCTATACGTGTTTGATAAGATGCATTAGGAAAAAAAAAAAAAAAAGGCATTAGGAAAACACATAAGTCGCCTAGTAACAAACCTGTTTGTGACTCATCTGGCCAGAGTTTCAGTGTAGGTGAAGCTGTGTTTATGAATTTTTGTGATTTTTTGTATTTGTTTTGTTCAGGTCGCCCTTCCGCACCCTGGACTGGGCAGATCATTGTCACTGAAGAGGAACCTTCAGGTAAAAACTCCGGTTTGCCTAGATATGATTGCCAAAATTTTGCCGTGTGGTTTAGTTTTTATTGTAGACATACAGTGTATACTATTTTAAAATGTTTGAGGAGGCCAAGAGCGCTGGCTCACACCTATAATCCTAGCACTCTGGAAGGCTGAGCTCAAGAGTTTGAGACCAGTGTGAACAAGAGCAAGACCTCATCTCTACAAAAATTAGAAAAAATTAGCTGGGCAGTGTGGTGGGCACCGATATTCCCAGCTACTTGGGAGGCTGAGGCAGGAGGATCGTTTGAACCTAGGAGTTGGAGGTTGCTGTGAGCTATGATGCCATAGCATTCCAGCCTAACCAACAGAGTGAGACTGTGTCTCAAAAAAAAAAAAAAAAAAGGTTTTGGAAAGAACATTCTAAAATATATTGAGACCATAAGTAACTTATGTTGTTGAAGAGTCATATTTTATTTTTAAAGCTTTATTCAGATGTAATTGCTGTGCAGTAAACTGCATATATTTAGAGCAAACAATTTGGTAGTTTCATACACTTACTGCTTACTGTTACTGTAGTTTGGACTGTCCACAATTTTAGATAAATGGAATGATACTCATTTTTTACTCAGCATAATTATTTTGAGATTTATCCATGTTGATGCATGTATCAATTCATTCCAATTTATTTATCCGTTCACTGTTGAAAGCTTCTGTGAAGACACGAACTTTCATTTCTCTTTGATAAGTACCAAGGAGTTGAATGGATGGGTTATATGGTAGGTGTCTGTTTAATTTTTTAAGGAATTGCCAACTGTTTTCTGAAATGATGATACCATTACACATCTCCGTCAGCACGCTGTGAGAATTCCAGTTGCTCCATATTTTTACTAGTAATCAGTATGTCAGTTTGTCATGTTTGATTTTCTATTTCAATTGTTTGAAAGAGCTTGTGTGAACTTTTATTATTTTTCTCTTAAACGTTTTGTAGAATTTACTGGCAGAGCCATCTACGCTTGGAGATTTTGTGGGAAGCTTATGTGCTACAAATTCAATTTCTTTAGCAAGTTAAGGCTATTCAGGTCATTTACTTTTTACTGAGTAAGCTTTGATCATTTTTGTCTTTCAAGGAATTTCTTCATTCATAAAGTTGTTCACATTTTATTATCTTTTTAATTTCTGCAGAATTTAAAGTGATGTCCCAGCTCTCATCCTGATATTGTGTCTCACTTCCTCTTGTTCTGACTATATGACTAGAGGTTTATCAATTTTATTGATGGTTACAAACATATCTTTTCTCAGCCTCCAAAGTAGCTGGGACTACAGGAATCTGCCACAATGCCTGGCTGGTTTTTCTATTTTAGTAGAGATGGGGTCACACTCTTGCTCAGGCTGGTCTCAAACTCCTGAGCTCAAGCAATCCACCTGCCTCGTTCTCCCACACTGCTAGGAATACAGGTGTGAGACACTACACCCCCCGATATGGTTGGATTTAACTCTATGGTCTTGCTATTTGTTTTCTGTCTATTCTATCCATTTGTTTCCTTTCTTCTTCTTCTTCTTCTTCTTTTACTTTTCATTGGATTTTATTTTATCTGTATTATCCATTGGCTGCAATTCTTTGTTTTGCTTTTAGTCATTCAGAATTTATAATGGACATATTTTCACAGCCCACTTTCATAGGTACTATTATATGATTTCACGTGTAATATGAGAACCTACAACTGTATTATTCCGTCTCCCCCTCTTTGGCTTGGCACTGTCATTGTCCTTCATGTTATTTGTGTGTGTGGTACATATATATATATATATATGTATAATAAATTGTACAATATAATATTATTATTTTGACTGCACTGATATATCTTAAACATTCTTTGTGTAGATTCAGATTTCTCTCCAGTATGTACCTGAAGTACTTTTTTCAACACTTTTTTTTTTTTTTACAAAAAAAAAAATCTTGTATATATTTACAGTGTTAAAAGGTGATGTTTTGGTATATATGTGTATACACATACACACATCAAACTAATTAACACATCTGTCACATCACAATCAAACTAATTAACACATCTGTCACATCACATATTTTCTTGTGTGTGTCGGGGGAGAATATTTAAGATCTATGCTCTTAGCAATTTTCAAGTGCACAATACATTATTATTAACTATAGTCCGCAGGCTGTAAGATAGATCTCCAGAACTTTTCCTACTGTCTAATGAAACTTTGTATCCTTTTACCAACATCTCCCTAACTACTCCTCCCTGCCTCGGCTTCTCTGCCACTATTCCTCTCTTCACTTCTATTAAGTTCAGCTTTTTAAGAGTCTTTAACATTTCTTACAGTGCAGTTCTGCTGGTTATGAATTATTTTCTTTTGTATATCTGAAAAAGTCTCTATTTCACCTTCATTTTTTAAATACATCATCACTGAGTATAGGATTCTAGGTCGACAGTTTTTTCTTTCAGCCTTTTAAGAGCTTAGTCCATCATCATGCAGATCTGCACTAGGAAAACTGCTATTGCTCTTATTTTTATTCCTCGATATATAACGTGTCTTTTTTTTCTGTATCCACTTTTAAGATATTCTCTTAATCACTGGTTTTAAGAATTTGATTTTGATGTGAATTTGTTTTTAGTCATCTTCTTGTATCTTGTGCTTAGAGTTTGCAAGTTTTTCTCTCATCTGTGGAATACAGTTTTCACCAGATTTGGAACATTTTTATCACTAATTTTAAAAATATGTTTCCTACACGTCTCTCTCTTCTCCACTTTAGAAACTTCAACTACAGGCCGCTTGAAAGCACTTGAAATCATTCCAAATTCACTAATTTTTGTGTTTGTTTTCTCTTTCAGTCTTTTTCCTTTCTGGATTGTTTGTATTGCTGTGTCACTAAGTTTACTAAACTTTTCCTTTTCATTCTCTCACCTGCTGTAGATTCCAGCCAATTTTTCAATGGTTTTTGTTTTTTTTCTGATTGTTTGTTTGTTTGTTTGTTTGTTCTTGGGGGGGGGGTGTTTTTGTTTTTTTGAGACAATGTCTCCCTCTGTTGCCCTAGGCTGGAGTACAGTGGCATCATCACAGCTCATTGTAGCCTTGAACCCTGTGCTCAAGCAATCCTCCTGCCTCAGCCTCCCAAAGTGTTGTGATTAAAGGCATGAGCCATTGTACCCAGTCTAGCCAATGTATTTTTCATCTTGGACTTTGTAGTTTCTTCTCTAGAAGTTGAATTTAGATTATTTTTATATTTTCCATTGCTTTAACATGTTCCATCTTTATCCTCTTGAACATATGGAACATATTTATAAATGCTTTTATGTTTTTGTCTACTCTTATTGAGCACTTCACAGATGATACTACTACCATCTGTAGCATTTCGGGTTTTGTTTCTATTGACTGATTTGTCTTCTCGTTATGGGTTACATTCTCCTACTTCTTTACATACTTGGTAGTTTCTATTAGATGCCAGACATTTGAGTTTACATTGTTGGGTGCTAGATATTTTTGTATTTCTAGAATACTCTTGAGTTTTGTTCGGGGAGAACAGTTTGATCCTTTCAAGGCGTGGTTTTGTTAGGCAGCAGGGAGTACAACCAGTGGATGGAGAGCTAGAAAGAAAAAGGACCTATGAGACTGGACTTTTGTTAAGGTCCATGAGTGTTATTCTTTAGGATTTCCCACAGGGTTTGTGGATTGGCTAGTTCAAAGAAAACACACAGGAAGGGGGAACTTATTTACATGACTGTGGTTTGGACCATCAGGTTTTATCATGTTTAGCACCTGTGGGGCATGTTGGTTTTTTGGGTCAGTGGGATGAGGAAAAAGCAGGTTATATTGCAAACATCCTCATAGAAAGGGGGAAGTTTTAAGTGGGCCAAAGGTAGCCAGGTACAACTGGGTTTCAGACAACTTCTGTCTGACCTAAAAGTAAATACCAAGGGAAAAAATTATGTTAAGTGAATTTATGACACACATTCAGCAAATAAAATCATAGGTTACATCATCTGTTCTATCTGGCAATGTTAGCTGGGTATAAAAATAAAAGTTCTGAGGCCAGGTCAGGAGTGTTAGGGCAAAAGAAAGGACAGACTTCCAGAAGCACCCAGACACTACTAGTCTGGGGCATGTAGAGTTGAGGGCCAAATGAACCCTCTGCAAGCAGGGTTTAATCTGGCTCAGGGATGAAAACAAGATAGGACACAGATTCCTATGGACAGATAGGCGGTAGCTAAGGTCCCAGTAAAATTGGACACACAATTATAGTTATAGTAAAGCTAGTCATAGCAAGCAGGGAGCGAGGAAAGTAGTAATATATAGATCCCCGAGGTTCATGTAATGTAAATGGCTCAAGGGCTAGAGGATAGAACAGAAATATAAACTCTATGAAAAACAAAAAGCCACACCAAGGAGTAAGGAGGATACACTGGAACTTAGCAAAGGATGACAAATGTTTGCTTCATCTAGGAAGCTTTTTGTATGTTTTCCTTCTAAAATTGGAACAACTCATGAGATGGAACCAGATAGTATCATGTTATTTCACCACATCCAATAGGCTTTGACACAGAAGTCACACCTGACCACTTTGTGACACTTCCTTGACCTCAGTGTGCTCTCCCTCAAGTCCATTAGCACATGAGCACTGCCCTACGCTACTCAACTTCTTTTTCTACCAACCCAGTTATAAACCAATCCAAGATAAGAGCAGTACCCCAGGGTCCTTGGCTCTGTATTTTAAATGCTCAATGCCATTTAAATGATGAACGAATGATGTTTTAGGTAGACTTTCAGAGACAAGGTACTTCTTTTTTTGTTGTTGTTGTTGGGGATTCATTGAAGGTACAAGAAACCAGGTTACACTGATTGCATTTGTTAGGTATAGCCCCTCTTACAATTGTGCCTTGCCCCCAAGAGACAAGGTACTTCTTCATCCCGTGGAGCCATAAACAACTCTTCCTCTAAGAGGGGAGAAGCATCTTGCAGTTCTCTGAGTATCCTGGGCTACCCGGAGCATGTGTTCCTCATTTTTCTTTTTTGTTTTTCAGAGGGTATAGTTCCTGGGCCCCCCACAGACCTCTGTGTCACTGAGGCTACCCGGAGCTACGTGGTGCTCAGCTGGAAGCCCCCTGGCCAGCGTGGCCATGAGGGCATCATGTACTTTGTTGAAAAGGTAAGAATCCAGAATCAACTTCATGCCACTTCCTAAAAAATTCTTTAAAGAAGTAGAAATTAAATTTCTGGAGACATGGAGTGAGGGAGGAGGAAGGAGGATGTCCTGAACTCACCATGTCCACATAAACTATGAACTCTCTCCTAGAAAAATGTGTATCACACAGAACTTAGCCTGGAATTCAGGGGGTTTATGGATCCCCAGTACTCATTCCTACACTCCCAAGAGGTCCACAGCTCCCAAATCATAACCTCTATGAAAAGAGGAATGTTCTAAATGGTAGGTAGGTTGCCCATAGGGCAATGTTTCCTGGAGACTTCCTTGTCTCCCTGGCTCTGGTCATGGTTTTTCCTTCCCACAACCTTTTTTTATCTCACAGCACCTTGAACCTATAGTTAAGATTCCTCAGCACACCTAAATTATATTAATAAAAAAAAAAGAGTAAGAAAAAAGAATATACTTACTGTGTTTTGAATTTTTTTGGAAATAATTAATTAATGATCTTTAAATTTTTCCCTGCACACTGGTGCCTCTGCTGTACTGCTCGTCATTCTGTAGTGGAGAAGGAACATCACTGGGGCTGGGCGAGACAGAGCGAGGGAGAAGTCCAGGGCAGCAAGTCCTCGGGCTGCTGTGCTTCTCCCAGTAACTCACAGTTAGGTTGGGGATTAGAACATATGAGAGGGTGACATACAATGAAGGCCTAGCATGGGTGGAATGGATGAGGAAGATATGTGCCTCAACTGTAGACCCGTATTTGAGGGGAGTTCCGATAAGCATCGATGCCCAGAAAATGGAGAAGAGCCGTGACCTGGACAGGACATTATTTGGGGGAACCGACCCAGCCAGGAGAATAGAAACAGAGGAGCTGTCGGTGAGGCACAGGCCTAAGGGGCACAAGGAGTCCGTGGCTGACAGGATTCTGGCTGCTGGAAAAGTACATTCAAAGAGATTTAAAATGAGGCTCACAATCCTTTTGTTAAGAAATTCCTTATTATGATATAATTGAGAGAATGAAACAAAACAAGTTTATTTTCTCCTACGTGTAACAACATTTTGTATTTTTATTGGTAAGCAGTGCACAATTTTTCTTTAGAATAAATGAAGCTGGTGTTTGTAGTTTTAAATTTTATTTTTACAAAATTGCGTGATAGCACGAACAAGTGTCATTCATTTTACATTTTACTTTCGGAGTAAAATCATGGAAAGGATTGTTTTTTTTTTTTTTACATTAATTTTCCTGAACAAGTCTCTCACTTTTATCCTTAATATTAGTCTGATCATTCATTGAGTTGTAAAACACCTATTGGGTCACGTTCCCTGACAATTATTGCAAGAGAATAGATTTCATGGGT
>CAUYPK010104619.1:0-16972 GCA_963574355.1 Loris lydekkerianus | reverse complement strand
GTATCCAATGTACTCAGCCCTACTATGAAGCTAAACTATAGCTTTCACATGAAGGCTATAACCCAACTATACCACAAGACTATGGGGAAAGGACCAAGGAAGGGGAAGGGAGGGGGGAGGTTTGGGTGGAGGAAGGGTAATGGGTTGGGCCACATCTATGGTGCATATTTTTATCTATAATAAAAAAAAAATAAGAAAAAAAAATAAATAAAATGAAAGACTGGGAAGAATTTTTTGTTAGACCTGGAAGGTTTTACATTTTTATATTTGCATAGGGCAATAGAATTTGAGCTTTCTAAGGACATAGGGTTTTAGTATCTAGTAAACATATGGATTTGGGCTACACATTTGAGAATAATTGTCAGAGATAATAATTGAATCAATTGTGATAGCATGCTTCTGTTCTTTATACTTTCCTCACTCAGAGGGCAAAACATCAAGAAGCATTAATATATAGAAGTGAAATAAGAAGAGGAGACCATGAAGGTGACTCAGGAAAAGCAGCTAGAGAAGGAGGAGGAATATGAACAAGTCACAGTGACAGAGAAGTCTGGGAACCAGAATATTTCAAGGAAGTATGGGTGGCCAATGATGCTAAATACTGTAGTGAGGTCAGTTAAGACAGAGAAGGGAAATGTCTACTAAATTTATAATTAAAGAAGTTGGTCTTGGCAAGGATAGCTCACAGGGATTTACGGATGTAAGTAGAGATTTTCCAGTGGTGGAAATGATGGGATATGGCTGAAGTATGGGATAAAGAGAACAAATAATTAAGTAGATTGTTGTATGGGCCTAGGATGGTGTCAGGACTTGGGTGGGATAAGGTCAAAGTAATATGTCAAAGTGTTAGTAGATTAGCAAGGGGGAATTAGAATGTCAGAAGAAATCAGCTTGAGAGGAGGGGGAAAGATGGCAAACTAGAGAAATTGGTCACCAGATCATTCCAAAATAAAGAAAAAGTTTCAGGTGAAAAAGCACAGCCCAAGGGAAGGTGCCAGAATTTACCCTTACTAGAGATCCCATAGGACAAAGTTTCAGAGAAGAACGAGAAGGAGCAAGATTTTGGCAGAGCCTGACTCTTGAGGGATTTGGAGTTCAGTGGAAAGAGTAGGGGGGAAGTGCTTATTTCCCCTCATCCTGATACTTATGACACTCTGTTAGCTCCTAGTCTGTTGATCTGTTGGAGAACGCTTCTACTTTGATGAATCCAGCTGCTGCTACTGCCATTGGTGTACTGAGAGCTTACCAGGCTGCAGACCTGCCTAAGGGCTTTCTCTTGCCACAAACTCCAGCTGAGACAATGGCACCATGTTGCCTGTGCTCATGCTGGGTACTTCTGTCCTGCTAGGGAAGCCACCGCCCCTCAGACTCCCTGCCACTCCATCCTACATGAACATCGCCAGCACCCTCTTAGACTGCAACAACAACAAAGGAACAGGGAGACAGGGACAGTATTCCAGAGTTCTGACCTGTAGGGCTGGCTGCCACAAAGGGACTTCTAGAATTTCTAAACACTTTTAGGATAAAGGTAGGTGCAACACACACTCTTCTCTATCAGAGAGCCCCTGGCATATGATCTAAGATGTGAATGCAGAGAGGAGCTGGTAGAAGAGAAGCCTGCAGGAGAATGTGCCTATCCTAGAGCAGAAGCAGCTCCAGAGCCTGGGAAGGGGAACAGAGAGGGGAGCCTCTCCTCATCCAACCACTAATGTTGTGAACACAGCTGCCTCTGCTCCCAAGCATGAGCTCTGGCATGGGCGAGCTGTGGGACAGCCAGGTCTAGGTTTGCAGGGGCAAAGTTTGCCAGCCCAGTCTCTCTCTGGTCACCCAAGGATTCAACCATGCTACCTATCCAAAGGCCTAGGAACTGGAGATTACCTTACCTACTCCACCACTGCTGGTATCTGAACACTCTCTGAGGAGTCTAAGTCCAACTGACTCAAATTGCCCACAATACCATAGTGCCTACTTGCACAAGCCAAGCAGTGTATTTCTCTTTCTACACTGAGTAGTAGAGCTATGGGCAGAGGAAAACAGACGAACCACAAAACTGTTTTGAGCTGAGAAAAGCAGTTTTCAATGACAAGGAACCAGCATTAGACCTCTGGCAATATGAAAAAGTAGGCTTTTTGATACCCTGAAGGATCAAACTAGCTCTCCAGTGTTACATTCCAAGTAAAGGGAAATTTTTGAAAGTTCAGATATGGAATTTAAAAGGAGGATTTCAAGTAAGCTCAGTGGAATCCATGAGAAAGTTGAATATTAACACAAAGAAATAATAACAAAAATCAAGATAGGATTCAAAAATTCACTAAAGAGATATTAAAGAAACTGTAACAGAACTTTTGGAAATGAAAAAGTCATTTTGGGAATTTCAAAATACATTGGAAAAATTTTACAACAGATTAGATCATGTAGAAGAACAAACTTTAGAGCTTGAAGAGAAGGCTTTCAAATTAGCCTATTAACCAAAATAAAAAAAGAAAAAAGAGAAGAGAGTCTCTAAGAAATATAGGGTTAAGTAAAGGATATAGCATAAGAAATATAGATATTCTCAAGGGAGAAGAAAGAAAAGCAAAGGCACAGAAAAACTATTTGAGGAATTAATGGACAAAAACTTTCCTGTCTTGCTAGAGAATAGACAGCTAGGTACAAGAAAATCATTGAACTCCTGGAGAAGTCATTGCAAATAGAACATCACCATGGTATGCAGTAATAAATGTGGCCAGAATCAAAAGGGAAGGAACTATTAGATGAAAGCATCAAGTAACTTACAAAGGGAAAAACCTTATAAGCCAAAAGGGTCTGGAGAACCATTTTTAGTAGTCTTAAATAGTGTGACTGCCAGCCAAGAGTTTTATATTCTGCAAAACTGTTTCATAAATGGAGAAATAAAAATCTTTCCCAGGCAAGCAAACATTAAGGGAATTTCTCACCCCTAGACAAATTCCCTTAATGTTTACTGACAAGAAGTGCTCACAAGTACTATAAACACTGAAACGAACAGCCAACATTCACCAATGTAAAAACACACTAAGATAAAGATTTATGACTCCAATAAAACAGTAACACAAGAGAGAAAACAGAGCAAATAGGAATCAGCAGGATGACTGGAAGAAAACCTGACTTACCAATAGTAACATTGAATGTAAATGACCTAAAAGCCCCACTTGATACAGATTGACAAATATAACCCAAATACGTCTCCAAGAAATGTGCTTAAATCGTAGTCATATACAGTCAAGCAAAGGGGAGGAAAAAATACTTCACACATATAGAAATCATAATCAAGCAGGAATAGTTATTTTTATATTAAATAAAATAGACTTTAACAATAGTTAGGAAAAGAATAAAACAAGTGGTCATTATATATGATAAAGGTTCACTTTAGCAAGAACATATAACAATCCTAAATATATATGCACCCAACTGTAGAGTTCCAAGATTCATAAAATAAACATTACTAGACTAAGAAATGAAACAACATAACAGTGGTAGGAAATTTCAATACTTACCTGACAGTATTAGATAGATAATTGAGATTGAAAATCAACAAAGAAGCATTGAACTTAAATGGGACTCTAGAAGAAATGGGCCTAATAGTCATTTACATAGCGTTTTATCCATTCACCCCAAAACATACATTCTTCTTCATTAGTACATGGAACTTTTTAAGATAGACCATATAGCAGGCCACAAAACAAGTTTTAACAAATTAAAAAAAAAAATTGATTGGGAGTTTCTCTTGGCATTGATTTCTAGTTTTATTCCAGTGGAACTCCGCAAACTATACAAATACATGAAAGTTAAAAAACCTACTTCTGAGTTACAGACACCTTTGAGTTACAGACAACTTTAGAGAGAAATTGTAGGAATCACGGCAAAACCTGCCCTTTTCCCTTGATAGGTTCACGGAAAGATCAACCCACAATTATAGTAGATTTATAAGAGAAAGATTTATTTCCAAATACCATGTGCATGGAGGGAACTGCAAGAATGATTACCCAATTTCTCAGTGATGGTTAGAAACTTTTATACATGCCTTTTAGAAGGGAGGGGGCAGAATGTGGAAAGTATGGGTGCAGCAAGTGCTTGCTAGGGGGGATGTGTGCAGAGGGGTGGAAACAGATTGATTTGCAGTTTAACTTGAGCTGCAGGTCTATTAGCATGTAATAAGGAAGTCAGCAGCCCCTCTTTGATTCTTAATAAGGTTACCCAGGTTTATGTAGATAGAGGAAAGGCCTTCTCTATTGCTTCCTGATTATGAATGGCTTTTAATTAAAAATATTCTTTATACCAAAGAGTTATATTTTGGGGCAAAATTTCCTTAGATTCTTTGAAATTAAAAAAAAAAAAAACCCACAAAACTTTTGAATGGCATGACAATGATGACACAAGTTGCCATCATCTCTAGGACACAGAAAAAGAAGTACTAAAAGAGAAATTTATAGCACTAAATACCTACATCAACAAGGCCAAGATCACAACTTAATAACCCAAAGTCATATCTCAGGGAACTATCAATATAAGAACAAACCAAATCCAAAGCTAGCAGAAGATAGGAAATAACAAAGATCAGAGCAGAACTAAATAAAATTGAAAACCAAAATAGCAACAACAAAGGATCAATAAAAAGAAATATTTCTTTGAAAACAAACTAAAACAACAGATCATTACCTAGACTAGCCAGGAAAAGAAGAGAGAGGTTTTATACAATCTCAATTTGAAATGAAAAAGAACACATTACAGATGGCTCCATAAAAGTAAAATGACCATATGCCATGAACATCTCTATGCATACAAAGCAGAAAACATAGAGGAAATGAATAAATGTTTGGAAACATACAACCTCCCAACCTTCAATTATGAAGAAATAGAAATCTGACATGGATAAATCATGAGTGGCAAGATTGAAGGAGGATTAAAAATTCTTCCCAGAAAAAAATGCCCAGGACCAGATGGATTCACAATTGAATTTTACCAGACCCACAATGAAGCCGTGTGTATCCTACTGAGTCTTTCCATACATTGAGAAGGAGAAAATCCTCCTTAACACTTTTTATGAAGCTAGTGTTACTATGATTCAAAAGCCAGGAAAGTACACAACAAAATATTAAACTAAATACCAATCCTTAAGAACATAGATTCACAAGAGAATATTAGCGATTGAATTCAAAAGCATATTGAGAAAATAATTCACCACAATCAAGTGGGTTTCACCTGAGAGATGCAAGGATTGTCCAACATACACAACAAATCAAGAAACATAATTTACCACATAAACAGAATTTTAAAAGGCTATATAATCTCAAAATATGCAGAAAATGCATTCAATAAAACCCAGGACTCCTTCATTATAAAAATCCTTTAAAAACCATTCATAGAAGGAGCACACCTCAAAATAATAACAGCCAATATGACAAACTGCTAGTCAACATCATATCCCTATGGAGTGAAATAAAAGAACAATAGCCACTTTTACTACTTCTATTGAAAATAGTACTGAAGGTCCTAGCCAGGGCAATAAGGCAAGAGAAAGAAAGTTCATCCAAATCAGAAAAGAGGAGGTCAAACTATCCCTGCTTTGACAATGGTATCATCTTAAATGCAGAAAAACCCAGAGACTTCTCCAAAAGACTCTGTGAGTTAGTAAATAGGTTCAGTAAAGTTTCAATTTACAAATTCAATGTACACAAGTCAGTAGCATTTCTGTGTGCGAATAGCCAAGCTGAGAATCAAATCAATAACATAATACTATTTAAAATAGCTGCAAAAAAATTTATATACCTAGGAATATAGTAAACAGAGGAGGTAAAAGGTCTCCTAGAATATTAGATCTGCTTCCTATCAGTTGAATCTGCATTTATTTATTTTCTTCCCTTTCCTGGAATCATTCCTTTCTTCTTTTCTCTTATTTTCAGAAATTCATCCTTTGTCTACTTAGGTCCTCGTCTTTTGCATCATCCTCTAACTTTTTTTTTTTAATCTCAAAATGCTATACCCTATTAGGTTATATTAAGTTAAGAAAAAAAATTAAAGCTACCCTTGTGATGTGAACTACCTATTAAAAATAGTTTTTACCATTTTTTCTATCAGTTTTAGAAAATACTATATATATGCCCATATTCTATAGAATATCATTATTTAGGAGAAAAGGGAATTTTTATGTATAAAACACAAAGGTAGATAACAATTTCCAAATACCCTTAGATTGGTTACCCAAATATACATTTCTTACCACTGAAAATGGAAGTGGCAATTTTCTGTATCTTGGCTTGTCAGGGACACATATGAATAAATGAGCTAATTTTAAAATAAGGAAAAGGGAAAATATTTTTTTTTCAGTATTATCAACTGTCTGTTGAATATTTCACAGGTTGTTTTATACACATTATAACATTTAGTCCTTAAAATTAATCTGACATTTTTTGCTTTTGGAGCCTAACATCTGAAGAAGTTAAGCAACTTTTTCCAGGGCAAAATTCAATGCTTGAATTCTAAACCAGAACTGTTAGACTCAAAAATTCACATTTTTCATTATATCAGCTTTTCCCAATGAGTGTTACGTGGAACACTGTGCCAGTGACGTATTTCACCAAAAATAAAGGTTTCTGCTCAATTAGGATTGAGAACTTCTGCCGTTAAGGAAATGGATTGATCTTGTTTCACCAGAAGGACCTCAAACGTTTTACTATGAGAACTTTCTGTTAACTTTCTTTATTAACTCTACATTAATGCTATGCAGTTAATTTTCCTACTATAGTTTTTTACTGTGAACTTTTTTGGTTCATCTGGGCTTGGTTTTATTCTATTTCTTCAGTGCATAACTGGGCATTGTTTTCACATGAAGCCCCCAGTCAGTAAATTCCAAGAATTTAGAAATCATGTTGTAGTAGATTAAAAATGTGGTCACAAATTCTCTACAGCTCTTTTATCAGAGGGTAGAATGATTTTGTCATCCTTTGGATCTGAAATGACTTTCTGATTTACTTGACCTAATGGAATGTGATGTCCTTGGCTTTAGACAAGGTCTTGCTCCCTCCAGAAAGACAAACTATCTATACATTGTCACAGAAGAAGAAAGCTAGTTTCACCTCTTACAGGATGAGAGGCCTTGGAGAAGAAAATGATGAGTCACCTACCTGACAGCCAGCACTGCTGCTAGGCCTTGCCACAGAATCAGGCCTCCAACTGAACATAGCTCTATGAGTGAATCAGATAAAAACTGTAGAACAGAGAATTTACGAGAACTAATAAACCATTGTTTTTTAGCCGTGAAAACAATACTTGGTAAGTTATGAATGTGAACATTTCTAGGTGTAGGGTAGTACCAGGTTGCAAGAATTATAAGCATTTTTAAGTAAGTATTTCATCTTGTTGAAATTAAAATTTTATGCATTATATGTGCTATCTACTGGAAGACAATTCTCTAGGGATCTTACATTCCTCTATGTCTTGTGAGCAGAAGACAATAGCTTTTTTATTTTCTGAGCTGACTTTTCAAAGATGTTTTTATGTGGTTTGGATCTTTGGCCCCCAAATTTCATGTTGAGATTTGATCCCCTGTATTGAATGTGGGGCCTGGTAGGAGGTGTTTGGGTCATGAGGGTGGATCCCCCATTAATGGATTGGTGCCCTCCTTACAATAATGAGTTGAATTCTTGCTGTGTTCGTTTATGCAAGAACTGGTTGTTTGAAGGAGCCTGGGACCACATCCTTCCTCTCGCTTCTTCTCTCACCACGTGACAGGCCTGCTCCCCTCACTTTTCCCCTTGATTAGAAACTCCTTGATTGGAAACTTGTATAGTCTACAGAGCCATAAGCCAAATAAACCTCTTCTCTTATAAATTACTCAGCCTCACACATCCCTTTACAGCAGTGCAAAATGAACTAATACAGTTTGTATAAAGAACATTGTTGGACGATGGAGATAGTATCTCCCTTATGAGGCAGAAGGCAGATTTGTTTTTGTCCAGAGCCTTAAAGATGTCTCCTTCTGAAGCAAAGTGTAAGCTGGTTTGCTTATAGTAATCTGATAAAAGATTAGGTCTTCCTAAATTCAGAGTGCCTGAGTCTGACCCAAACCCACTGTGTGAGCAGCATCGACCAGAACGCTATGGAACCTAGAGGCCAATGGGAACCAGGGCAAACAGGGAGCTCAGCCTTCCTCATATTCTGTGAGTTCTTTTTTTTTGGAGACAGAGTCTCACTCTGTTGCCCTGGGTAGAGTGCTGTGGTGTCACAGCTCACAGCAACCTCCAACTCCTGGGCTTAGGCAATTCTCTTGCCTCAGCCTCCATAGTAGCTGGGACTACAGGTGCCCACCACAATGCCCAGCTATTTTTTTGTTGCAGTTTGGCCGGGGCCCGGTTCAAACCCACAACCCTCAGTATATGGGGCCAGCGCCTGTTCTGTGAGTTCTTAAGTTCTTTGTTTCTGACCCAGTTATCTCTTCTCTTCTGTCACCACCAGTGAAACTGTGCAAGGCTCACTTGTTAGGTTACAAGATAGGGAAACCTCAGTTTCCCTAGTTCTTGATATTATCTGCTTTGAACTTAACGTAGTATAATCGATACTTTATAAAAATTACATGAGCTTCTGAATTTTTCAGGGGCAGATTTATGAGAGAATCTGTTTCTTCTAAAATGTGTGTTATTTATAAGAAGCTATATGTTGGTCTCTCATAAATTCATTTATTAGGTTCATTAAAAGTTACATTTAAAATAAAAAAAGGTTACATTTAAGAAGAGTTTTAAAATTGCAGTTATAATCATATATTTAAATAAATGGAGCATATTGATAATTAATGACCATTAATTTCTTATAGAACAGTATATGTTATGCTGTATATATTTTGTTTTAATAACTATTTAATATCCTTTATGTTGCTCTCCCATTATATTTTCTATTTTTATGTATTTATTATTTCTCTGTCCCTTGCCTCTTTTTTCAATTAATCATGAGAGTGGTTTGTTGAGTTTATTATTGTATGTTCAGAAAAGAACCTCAGCTATTAGATTTATTAATTGGTTCTCCTCTTTTCCTGATTTACAGTTAATAAATTTCTGGCCTTATTAATCCTTTCCTTGTGCTTTCCTTAAGGTATTTTTTGTACATACAGCTTTTTGAGATGAAATTAAATGATTAATTTACTAATTTTCACTTTTATTTGATGCTTACCCTTACAAATCTTGCTTTGTTCTAAAAGCTCAGATATGTAGTATTTATTTTTTATTTTTTAGTTCTGGTTGTAATTTTTTCTTCAACTAAACAGTTAGGAAGATAAATCCTTCACCTTTAGTATTTTATTTCTTCTGTGTTCTTTTTTTTTTTGAGGCAGAGTTTCACTCCGTCACCCTGGGTGGAGTGCTGTGGAGTCACAGCTCACAGAAACCTCCAACTCTTGGGTTTGAGCAATCCTTTTGCTTTAGTCTACTGAATACCTGGGACTACAGGCGCCTGCCACAATGCCTGGCTATTTTTCGCAGAGACAGGGTCTCGCTTTTGCTCAAGCTGGTCTCAAACTCCTGAGCTCCTGCAATCCACCTGCCTTGTCCTCCCCGAGTGCTAGAATTACAGCCATGAGCCACACCAGCTCTCTTTGTATTATTAGAGTCAGCACATTGCGATCAGAGAATAGTTTGTATGGTTATAAATTTTGAAGTTGGTAGAAATTTTCTTTGTACCTAGTGTAAATTCCATGATCCAATTTTGAAACTACTATGGAGGCCCTTTCAATTAGGCATTGTGTCTTCAATGCAAAAATTTTAAATGCAGGTTCTTACATGGGCTAGGACTTGAATGTAAGGATAAAGAGTATGGAAATATCAAAAATGTGTACCAGATTTTTTACTTATGCAGAATGGCAAAATGCTCAAAATGGCAGCAATAATTTTTTAATTTTCCCCTTAAGAATTGGAACATTAAACAACTTTAATATTATTTGCTTAAAAATCTAAACGTAGAAAAGCCTTAGGTTAGTGCTTATATTATTCATTTGGAATATATAATTATATGAGAAAACTTTAAAATATTTAATTCCTTATTAAATATTTTTATTTCTCAGGCTTCCTGATGTTCTGTGAGTTCTTTTTTTAGAGACTTTGTAGAGTGCTGTGATATCACAGCTCACAGCAACCTCCAACTCCTGGGCTAAGATGATTCTCTTGCCTCAGCCTCCCGAGTAGCTGGGACTACAGGTGCCCTCCACAACCTTCGGCTATTTTTTTTGTTGCAGTTTGGCTGTAGCTGGGTTCAAACCCACCACCCTTGGTATATAGGGCCGGCACCCTACCCACCAAGCTACAGGTGCCGCCTGTTCTGCGAGTTCTTAAGTCCTTTGTTTTTGACCTAGTTATCGCTTCTCTTCTGTCACCACCAGTGATAGAAAAACGTTTGGCCTTTTTTTTTAACCTCACATGAGCCCTTTGCAGTTTTGATTTTCAGAACTTGGAATCTACCAACATTTTATGTAATTTGGGCTGTTATAACACTGGAGCTAGGAGTGAATTGTAGAATAAGAGTCAGTCTTATCATGACTTCTGCTGCCTGTAATGAGTGTTTCCAGAGAAAATTACATGTAATGTGTTTATGAAGTGATGAACACGCACATGCTCTTGGCACTGTGCTAACTGCATCCACACTTTATTGATAACTTCATGAGTTAAGCATTATTGTTATAAAGTTAAAGGGAGAGAGAACTGAGGCTTGGAGAGATTAATGACTGTGGCCAATGTCACACAGCTGAAACAATGAAACCGAGATTTGGATTTAGATGTTGAGGACCTAGAATCAAATTCATACTATTACACAGAATTGTCACTCCACCACTGAACAAGGACATCAATGTCCTGGCCCAAGACCCCCCTGGATCTTCCTGCAGGCTTATCCTTGGAGCTAGGGAGATCTGGATTTGAATTCCAGCTTCCTGAACTGTAGCCCTTGAGTAAGTTGCACTTGCCATGTCATTTTGAAGGATAAACGCTCTGTGTGAAAGCTGGGACACTGGCCTATGCACAGTGTCATCCCTTTGAATTTAGGCCTTTTGAATAAACACTCTGGGGAGTGAGACCTGAATATTGATAACTTAACTTAATCACAGAACCAAATTCCCTTACCTAATTTTGGGCTTTTGCTGTTCCTTATTGCCCAGGAATACTAGTGTGGAAGTTCTGTGTAGTGGTGTGGATATGGAATCTAGGGTCCCCAGTAGTTGAGCCCAAGGCCTGTTTCGTTATTGCAGCCATGTGACATTGGCCATGGTCATCAATCTCTCCAAGCTTCAGTTCTTTTTTCCTTTAAAACTGGAATAATACTAATGCCTGACTCACAAGGCTGTTGGGAGGGATGAAGTCTGTGAAGCATGGAAGCAGTTAGCTCTGTGCCAAGAGCATGTGCACTGTCATTACTTACTGAGTGTTCTGCCTGGAATTTCCCCTGCAAACGCTCATTGTTAAAGGTTAAAAATAGCCTGCATTAAACTTAAGGGGAAATGGTACGGGATGGTCTGGAGATTGATTTTGCTTCCATGTTGATGATTAATATTTAAGGTAAAGAATATTGAAAGATAGAAGTAAATCTCTTGATTTAAATGATCATCTGAGTCTTTCTGAATGAGGAGTGAGACACTGAAACTTCACAGTAGCCTGGTTCTCCCAGTATTAAAAAAAATACAAATTTGTTCTATAAAACCTGAGTGTTTATAGAAAAAGACTATAGATAGAGTAGAAAAATTATAAAGAAAAAAAAATGGCAACTCAGTTGTAGCTGAGTTGGTAGCAATAGCTGACCCTTGCAGAGCGCCCTTTCTGATGGTTGCTGGGTAGTGCTGGCTTTTTTTCGGAAACTGCAGGGAACTTCTGGCTTGAATTAGAATGTGTAAGTGTCAGCATGGGGGCTTTCCCTTAAAGGGGCCTTTGGGTTCCCGCTGTTATAAACCCTAGATGCCTCAGGTTATTTGAATGACACATCACAGGGAATAGGTCCTCTTTCCAAAGATGACAAAAATGCACTCCTTTCTTTAAAAAGTAGCAGGTTTATGTGAAGCCGTTTATCAAAGCCTCCTGGACTATGAACACCAGGATTGCGCTGTGTCAGTACTGTGAAAGAATCCTCTGAATGCCATAAGGATAAAAGCCTCCTTTCACAGTGAGACTGCTCAGCATGACCCCAATCCTGGTGTTGCCATCTTTCTTATGTAATAGATCATAAAAACAAAAACAAAGGCAAGGGTGATGCATATAGAACACCCCACATCTTATCTCTCTAAAGAGGGCAGCTTTTCCTTTAAGGTGAAGTTTCTGAGGTCTGGGAGACAACTGAGGATGGAGCACCCTAGTGGTGGGTCAATGTTTGATGTCAGTTTCATAACTGTGAATTCATTCTTTTACAATTAAGTGTTGTTAGAAAACAGGACAGGAAAACAACCTGTGTACGGGCAAACCTTACTACTTTCACATCTTACTTTATTTTTTCTTAAATCTGTTGCAAATATAAAACTTTGTCTAATAGAAATTTATTCCCATAAACCCTACCAATAAACTCTTGGGCGGCAAAGTTCCTTGATTTAGTCTAAAACTACTGACAATCTGTAAGAGGGCTTGATTAAACTGATACAGAAGGACTTAACTTTCAAGAAGCATGTTCTATTCACTCTGGTGGGAAATGAGGGAGAGACAAACTCCTAAGCCCCTGGTCTTCGCTGCAAGGACCCGTGATGTAACTTCACCAGCTCTGAGTAGTTTAGATTCTTTGGGGAATGTGAGGAGAGTTATGGTCCCTCCTTCAAAATGAGTGATTAGTCCAACTTTTGTGTCAGTTTATCTATCTGTGCTTTGTGCTTTCCTCTTATATCTTTAGTCCTTTTCTCCAATCATAACCCTCAGCAAAAGGAAAAGGAGCTACTCTCGGAGAACTCTGGGATTAGTGCTAGATGGTAGAACAAACGATAAGGTTTGGCCATTTGGTAAACTCATGAAAAAAATGCTCATCATCCCTAATCATCAGAGAAATGCAAGTCAAAACCACCTTGAGTTATCACCTAACCCCAGTGAGAATGGCCCACATCACAAAGTCCAAAAGCTGCACGTGCTGGTGTGGGTGCAGAGAAAAGGGAACACTTCTCTATGTTGGTGGGACTGCAAACTAATACAACCTTTTTGGAAAGAAGTTTATAGAATCTTCAAAGAACTAAAAGATTTGATCCCATAATCCCATTACTAGATATATACCCAGAAGGAAAAAAATTTTTTACCATAAAGACATTTGCACTAGAATGTTTATCACAGCTCAATTCACAATGGCCAAGATGTAGAAACAACCCAAGTGCCCATCCACCCAGGAATGAGTAAATAAACGGCAGTATATGTAGACCGTGGAATACTATTCTGTCATTAAAAGGATGGAGACTTACATCTTTTTTATTAACCTGGATGGTTTTGGAGAACATCCTCCTAAGTAAAGGAGAATGGAAAAGCAGATATCCAATGTACCCAATATGAAGTACTTTATACCATTAACACAAAGCCAGTAGGCAAACAACTACACACCCACACCAGAGAGAAACACAACTAAATTCAAGTAGGAGAAGGAAGAGGAAGGAAAGGGGAGAGGGGAGGAGGGAGGGAAATTGGTGCACTCTTACCTATGGGGGGCGATGTAGGGGCAACAGCACACCTGGTGGGTGAAGGGCTCAAATACAACTTGGACTTTGATAAAAAGAAGCAGTGTAATCTAATTGTTTGTACCTTATGTCAATATGAAATTTAAAAAAAAAGGATTTGTCCATTTAATAAATTTGAGAAGCAATGTTGTTGTGGAAGAAGCCTCCAAATAGATAACAATAGGTATCAGCTTTGGTAACTGCTTGCAATAAGAAACTCTCAGCCCTTTGGAAGAAAGAGACGTCATGAATCGGTAGCGCTGTTGGGGATAGTCACATCATGCTTGTTGAACCACACACACACAGGGCAGGTTCAACCTTAGGCCACAAAGTCAGCTGAACAGTAAATTTAATTTTTGTATATCTGAATGTAGTTTGTATTTAGAGCTTTTATTTTTCTGGTTAGTGGAAGTTAAATCACAATCAATTGGGTTTTTGCTTCCTTCTTCTGTAAGTTTGAGCTTATAGACTGTGAGAGGTAGAGTAGATGAGAGCAGAGCACATGTTCCCAGGTGTCCACATGTGAGTTGGGGTGGGGACATGGATGAGGACGGGGTAATGAGCAGAGTGAAGCTGCTCCCCAGAAATCACAAGAATGCAAAGCATTATCTCATGATACATTAACAGTTTAAAAACACGTAATCATGAATAGTTTTTATATGAAAATCTAGATATCTGACTTCTCTTGAAAAATCAGAGTGATAACACTGGTTCCATATTCCTGCCATTCCCATGTATTTCTGAATCAACTAATATCTGTGAGTGACCAGACTCTGAGGTTTGATTTTGCTACACATGATGTAAAGAAGAGTCTTGGATTGGTATTGATGGAAAGATAGAATATTTAAAATAAAATGGAAGAATATTAAAAAAGAAACATTTAACTGGGTGAAGGAAGAGGAGGATACAACAGGTATCTGATGTGAAGTGACAGTAAAATTTAACTATGGGGCAAGTTCAGGGAAAAGTGGGTAGGACGTGAAATTGCAGAGATAAGAATTGGAATTTGGAGACTTTGTCTTGGGAACTATGGAAAATCATGAATAGATTTTAATTAAATGTTAACTTAATCAGACGGGAAAGAAAAAAATTAAACTAACATTTAATTAAATGTTAATTTAATCCGATGGGAAAGAAAAAATGGTAGAGAAGAAGTTGAAAATTAGTTAAACATTGAACTAGACTAGACAATTGTCTTGATTAGCTTAGCTGCTTTTGTGAATGGCTAGTGAGATAGAAATTTTATCTCAATGTCTAAAATGACATTTTAGATAGAGGCTTTTAGTTTATGTGCTTCTGCTGCTTTTTGGTGGGGCTAACATTCATCAGGTGGCTGGTCAATAGTTTTCATCAACTTTTGTGTGCATTATTTTGGTTTTGTTTCTTTAAACCTTCCGTTTCATTTTGTTGAATGCACAAGGCTTGGGTTTAGTGACTATAATACAAAGAGCAGAGTAGACTGTAAGCTCTGGTGATACTGCTGTTGCCACCAAGGTCAACTTTCCCATGGCATCCTCTATGACAGGGGTCCTCAAACTGCGGCCCGTGAGCCACATGAGACTGTGTGATTGTATTTGTTCCCATTTTTTTTTTTTAAACTTCAAAATAAGATATGTGCAGTGTGCATAGGAGTTTGTTCATAGTTTTTTTTTTTTTTTTGTTTGTTTTTTTTAACTATAGTCCAGCCCTCCAACAGTCTGAGGGACAGTGAATTGGCTCCCTGTTTAAAAAGTTTGAGGATGCCTGCCCTATGGTGTGGCATAGACATCCACTGAGCACCAGTGGTCTTGAATCCCACTCTGACTAGGACTGTTACCCTCTACTGACATGCAGTTGCCATTTAGTCAACACAGAAGCAGCATGTTCCTTAGATACCATTTTCTTCTTGCTGTGCGTGTATGTCTAGAATTGAATTCGTTTTATTTTTTTTTTTAAATCTGAACTGCACAAAGTGTTGTTTAACAATAATATTGTTAAATAAATGTTATTTAAGAATTAAACAATGTTAACTTTTTTTTAGCCAACATTTATTATCTTACCAGTTGCTTGATACATCTAATCTCTGTTAGAAAAAACTTTAAGGATGTTTTAGTAACAATATACAATGTTCACTATCAATTTTAATACACTGAAATTAGTTATAATAGCTATGATTTACTGAGCAATGTAGTAAGTACCACATCTGTTGCTATAGATTTGATCCAGGCCTTTTAAAAAGTATAAAGCAATACTATAAGAAAGATATCCTTATTTTACGAATGAGAAAACTAAGTAAGGTCCAGAGAGATTGACAAATTATTCATGTTAACTCCAGCACTAGATAGCACAGTTTTCTAGGTTATTACTTTTTGTCCTGGTGGTTTCAAGATGTAAAAGCAGTCTGAGAATTAGGGTATGTAATAAAACAAAAACTGCAGTGACAATAAACTGTTCTTTATTTAATGATAGGTATATTAGGCAGTATGAAGCCTAATCCTGGGCAAATATCTTTTAAGGATAAATTATAGACATATTTGCTTTGCTTTATGGGAAGATGATTTTTCTAGCGTGGTAATAGCAGGCCAGGTGTGATATTAAATTACTTTTTTGAAGTGGTGATAGGTTTTTGCTGACTAAGCCACATTCTAATCTTAGGATTCACTTTTTAACAGGTGGATACACATCTTCAAGGTGGCTGTTTCTTCTGAGATTCCAGGATTGCAAGGTGATGCTATTACCTTGTTAACTTGAATTGTCAAAATGACCATTTTTCTAGTTAGCAAGGTTTAAAATATTAATGGAAATTTTCTTTGCTAATTTATTTAAAATTATTACACGCTTTGCTAAGACAAATGTTATCATTTTTAAAGTATCAATTTGCCATTAGTCATTAGGAAAATGGTTTTCTCCTTGAGCACTAAAAACATATGCTATCTGACAATTTTTAGACTCTGAGAAATGTCTTGTGGAGCTCAGAAGAACTTTTAATCATTTAAGGACTTTCTGATATGTTTAACCCAATGTTTATAAAATCAATAAGTAATCTTAATTTGAATAATTTTAGCAGGCTATTTGATGTCAAGAATAAATTTTAGAAGTTTTTTTTTTTTAATCAAAGCATCTCTTTTTTTTTTTTATTATAGATAAAAATATGCACCATAGATGTGGCCCAACCCATCACCCTCCTTCCACTCAAACCTCCCCCCTCCCTTCCCCTTCCTTGGTCCTTTCCTCATAGTCTTGTGGTATAGTTGGGTTATAGCCTTCATGTGAAAGCTATAGTTTAGCTTCATAGTAGGGCTGAGTACATTGGATACTTTTTCTTCCATTCCT
>CAUYPK010104616.1:0-62995 GCA_963574355.1 Loris lydekkerianus | reverse complement strand
GCCATACAAAAAACAAAAGAGGGAATTGTTGGGCCCTGCCATGTGCCTGAGGCCTAGTGCAACTTCCCGAGCCTGACTAGAAGTAGATCCATCGAGCTACTTCCACGTAGCAACGACTCAGCAAGGCCTGGCCTGAAACTGCCTCTACCTTGATACAGCCAATGTGGTACTATGCCACTGGCCCGACCCTGTCACGCACTTCTTCCCCCGCCTTCTTTCCCCGCCCCTTCTCCACAATAAAAAATAAATAAAATAAATAAATAAATAAATAAATAAATAAATAAATAAATAAAAGAAAAGAGTTAGTGGAATGATAGACTCAAAAGTCAGATAGCAATTAAAGCTCAGAAGCAAATGGAAGTAGCAAGTATAGACTACTTTTCAAAAATGTGTCAGTGAAAGGAAAGGAAGATAGGTTTCAGAAAGAGCAGAGATTTCAGTCATTAGAACAGACTGATGGTGAACATAAAGAAGGATTTAGACAATGGGCAAAAACATGAATAGACATTTCTCAAAAGAAGACATATAAATGGCCAACAGGTATGTGAAAAAATCCCAATATCACTAATCACCAGGGAAATGAAAACCACAATGAGATATCACTTCATTTCTGTTAGAACAGCTATTATCAAAAAGGCAAAAGTGTTGGTGAGGAAATGGGGGAAAAAAGGAACCCTTATACACAAGGGTTACATTACTTGGAGGAATATAAATTAGTACATTCATTATGGAAAATAGTATGAAGTTTCCCCAAAAACTTAAAAATGGAACTACCATATGATCCAGCAATCCCACTATGACCCATATATCCAAAGGAAATGAAATCACTATGTTTAAGAGATACCTACACTCTGTTTTTTGCCATGTTAGTCAAGTTTTCTATCATTTACAATTGATAATATTCCTAATGGATGTAAGTCCAAAGCCAATGCTCTTATCCATCAAACAGTATTGCCTCTCATTTATGAAAAATGAAGACAAAGGCATGCTCATCTACCTTATTTAGAGAGTTTTCAACAAGTTCAAGTTAGAAAATGCATATAAATAACATTTGAGTCTTTTTCCCATCTTAATGCCACCAGATTTGTTCTTTTTGCTTTACATTGCTTTGGCTACTCAGGTTCTTTTCTGGTTCCAAATACTTGTAGAATTATTTTTTCTAGGTATTCTGATGGTGTTTGAGCCATATCTGTTAATCATTTTGGATAGTATGACCATTTTAACAGTGTTGATTTTTTCCAATCATGAACATGGTATGTTTTTCCATCTGTTTGTATCATGTGTGATTTCCTTTCTAAGAGTTTCATAGTTCTTGTAGAACTCTTTTACCCCCTTGGTTAAGAATATACGTAGGCATTTTATTTTCTTTGTAGCTATTGTGAATGGTATTGAGTCTTTGATTTGACTATCAGCTTGACAGTTATTGGTCAAATACTACTAGTGATGTTATTGGTAGAAATACTACTAGTTTGTGTATATTGACTTTGTAACCTGAGGCTTTCATGAATTTACCTACCAATTTTGGGAGTCTCTTGGTGGAGGATTTTGACATTTTTCTCAATGAAAGATCAGATCATCAGCAAAGAGAGATAGTTTGACCTTCTCTTTCCTGCTAAGAAAATGTAGAAAAAACTCTTCTAGATATCAGCCAAGGAAAATAATTTATGACTAAGACCTCAAAAGTAATTACAGTGATAATAAAAATAAATAAAAGGGACTTGATAAAATTAAAAATATTCTGCATAGCTAAGGAAATAATCCACAGAGCAATCAGACAATTTATAGAATGGGAGCAAATAAGCAAACTATCCATCCAATAAAGGATTAAGATCCAGAACCTACAAAGAACTCAAATAAATCACTAAGAAACCCCACCCCCCAAAAATATTAAAACATAGGCAAAAGACATGAACAGTTTTTCAAAAGATAGACAAATTGCCAACAAACACATGAAAAAATGTTCAAGGTCACTAATCAGGAAAATGCAAATTAAAACCACAATTAGGTGTCACCTTACTCCTGTTAATATGATTTTTATTTAAAAAATCCAAAAATAATAGATGCTTGGCATGGATGCAGACAAATAAGATTGCTTATACACCATTGGTGGGACCACAGATTAGTATGACATCTATGGAAAACAGTATGGAGATTTCTCAAAGGACTAAAAGTAGATCTACCATTTGATCCAGCAATCTCACTACTGGGTATCTACCCAAAGGAAAATAATTAATTTTATTAAAAAGCCACCTGCATTCAAATGCTTACTGCAACAAAATTGCAAAGATATAGAATCAGCCCAAGTGTTCATTCATCAATTCATGAATGGATTCACAAAATGTGGTAGATACATATACCATGGAGTACTACTCAGCCATAAAAAGATGAATTAATATCTTTTGCAGCAACATGGATAGAATTGGTGACCATTATCCTAAGTAAATTATCTCAAGAATAGAAAAACAAACACCGCATGTATTCTCTAATAAATTAAAACTAACCGAGCAGTATATACATGCACCAAGGAAAGTGAAAGTAATTGAAAATCAAGCAGGGGAGAGTACAGTAGAGGGTAGGGGCAAAACCCTACCTAATGTGTACAATGAACAGTATTAAGGTGACAGGCATACTTACAGCACTGACTCAAGCATTACAAAAGTGATCCATACAAGAAAAACATTGAACCCCCTTAAAATTTTGAAATAAAAAAAGAAATAAAAATGAAATGCATATACGAATGTCTTGAAAAATAAAAATTATTATATACATTTATTATTGTTCTTAAAATAGTGATTCCCAACTAAGGGAAAAAAAAGGAGAGCATACATCCTATAGAGATATGAAATCGGACAGTATTATCCTAAAATGATACATCAGAATCACCAGGGGAATTTTTCGCATTATACATATCTTCTCTTAAGAATTAAAGCTGGGGTAAGATACTTCTCACAAATGATATGATGAGAATATCCTGCAGATATGTTTAGAAGGGGAAAAACATTGAGAAGTAGACTTTGTTATGACAGTGAGGTATATTAAGCATACTTTCATTAAGATTTATCAGTATGTAGCATAATGATTGGTAAAAATTTGTTGAACCCATGAAGAAATCATTTCACTTTGTCAAGTTTGGCCTTTGTTAAATACATGTAATTATTTTTGTATGAATAACTGTAACAAGTAATAAACAATAGTATAGCACCATAAAGCTGTCACAACCTAAACAGCATAATGTAATTTTAACTAATAAGATCACAGAGTTTGCAGGAATACATGAATATGCTTCAGAGGAAGAAGAGAATAAATTACAAATATTCAAAACATTAAAAAATGTTCCTCTTCATTTTATTTCTCTTTGTGAGGGTCAAATATACTAATCTCATGTTAAGAAATGAGGCCGGTATAGTGGTTCACATGTATAATCCTAGCTCTTTGGAAGGATGAGGCAGGAGGATCACTTGAAGCCAGGAGTTCAAGACAGCCTGAGCACAAGTGAGACAGTATCTACAAAAAAATAGATTAAGGATTAAGATCAAGAACCTACAAAGAACTCAAATAAATCACTAAGAAACCCCTCCCCCCAAAAATATTAAAACATAGGCAAAAGACATGAACAGAAGTTTTTCAAAAGATAGACAAATGGCAAACAAACACATGAAAAAATGTTCAAGGTCACTAATCATCAGGAAAATGCAAATTAAAACCACAATTAGGTGTTACTTTACTCCTGTTATAATGATTTTGATTTAAAAAATCCAAAAATAATAGATGCTTGGCATGGATGCAGACAAATAAGATTGCTTATACACCATTGGTGGGACCACAGATTAGTACAATGTCTATGAAAAACAGTATGGAGATTTCTCAAAGAACTAAAATTAGACCTACCATTTGATCTAGCAATCTCACTACTTACTGGGCATCTACCCAAAGGAAAATAATTAATTTTATCAAAAAGCCACCTGCATTCGAATGCTTACTGCAATAAAATTGCAAAGATATAGAATCAGCCCAAGTGTTCATTCATCAATTCATGAATGGATTGATGTGCATCCAGGCATGGTGATGAGCATCTGTAGTCCTAGCTGCTCAGAAGGCTGAGGCAGGAGGAGGATCCCTGGAGCCCAGGAGTTTGAAGTTGCTGTGAGCTATGATGACCCCATTGCACTCTAACCTGAGAGACAGAGCAAGAAAATGGAAGAAAAAGTACCCAATGTACTCAGACTTACTATGAAACTAATTTAGGGCTTTCACATGAAAGCTATAACCTAGTTACAACCTAAGAATAGGGGAAAGGGGGAAAGGGGGAGAGGGAGAGGAGGGAGGGGGGAGGTGGATGGAGGGAGAAGTACTGGTGGGATTACACCTGCGGGGCATCTTACAAGGGTATATGCCAAACTTGGTAAATGTGGAATGTAAATGTCTTGGCACGGTAACTGGGAAAATGCCAGGAAGGCTATGTTAACCATTGTGATGAAAATGTGTCAACGGTCTGTGAAGCTAGTGTATGATGCCCCATGATCATATCAATGTACGCAGCTATGATTTAATAAAAAAAAAAAAATCAACAAAGTCATTTCTTTTGAAAATGTAACTCACAACTTAGGTGCCACATTACTGGTATTTTTCCATTATATTTATTGGATAAATTACTAGTATTTTTCATTCAGCAAATATTGCTGAACACCTATTGTAAGTCAGACTGCTCTCAACACTGGAGAGCCTTCATAGCAGTGTAATACTCAAAATTACTTGTCTTTATGAAATTTGTGTTCTACTAATCGTAGGGAACAAACAGACAATAAGGAAATGAAATACACATGTCAGTGATGGTAAGTGCTATAGTGAGAAAATATGAAATAAAGAAGGTGGAAAGTAGACAATATGGGGCAAAAGAGAAATAGAAATAGTTTTTGAGGGGAGAGGAAGTTGGGTGGTTGTGATTTTGAATACCTTGGTTACAAAGGCTTCACTGAAAATCATAGTAATGCATCTATTTGCTTTAGTGCTAACTCCTTTTCTGTTGAACCTATCATTTGAATTGGGTAACAGCTAAATGGCAAAATTATACTTTTTCTGACATGTCACCTGTATCTACAATAATCAAACCAAAAAAAGATATTCCAATTATTGGTAACCCTCTGAATCCCATTGTTGACACAGCCTTTTTAGAAAAAAAGTTTAAAAGTCCATTCATTCCTTTACATCACAACTATATTCATTTTTTTTAAACTCCCCAAACACATATTTCAAATGTAGACAAAAAAGTTTTTGTCTTAAATGAGTCCAAATTTCATCATAGGCTAAAATTTTAAGACATAAAGTAACTGCTGAAACTGAATTTTAATCATATAGATGAATCACAACATGCATCTTTAGCTAGGCATGTATTATGGATAAGTCTAGTTTTCTACAGAGAATAATCACATGTTCTAATTAGCATTTTGGTTATACACATAATTAATAATATTCTGTCTTAATGGGATACACTGAATCTTCAGACATTTGCGAGCTTTAACTATGCATACTGCCAAATCCAACTGTCAGCTGCACTGCCAAACACAAAGGAATCTTGATGCAGTGTTTTAGCATTGATAACAATATGCATATCTTTGTACATGATACAATGGAAAAATTAATTGCTTTTTTTCCTTCAAATTTTCTCCACCCTAGCAATTTTATGTCACCATTTACCCTAATTATGTTATATGTATTGGCCAGTGATCTTATAAGTGTTAAAAACATAAATGTAAATGCAACACAAGATCCAAAGAGAGAAAAATATTGTCAGATAGGGACTTACTGATTGTAAACTTTCATTTTCACGTAAACAAGCTGTCTGAAGTTCTGATTTCAAGGTTGCAATATGACTTCGATGAGACGTCATTTCCTTTTCTAATGTAGCGATTCTAGTGCTTGCCAGCTGATAGACATCCATGAAACTTTTAATCATAGCCTTAAGAAATAAAAATAATGTCACATACAATTCAAAGAAAGCTGTCCCCAAAGGATAATTTCCATAATTTGAAAGCTAAATCATTAAAGTTTTAAAATAAACAACTTTTCATCTTTCTTTAAAATAACAAAGCTAAACCTTACATTTTGTATTGAGAACAGTGACTATTTTAAGAAAGTTTGGGAGAAAATAATTGAGACTTCATTCTAGAGTATTTATTTAAATAAGATGTACTTTGATCTATTGTGCTTAACATTTAGAATGCAGTTTTTAAATATGGCACACTTATTTTCTGTAATAAAGTTAAATTCAAGTTGTATTGACCTAAATTTCAATCTTAAGAGAGACAGAACAGATGGATACATAAACGAGATACTTCAAAATGAGCTGAGTTAGCAAAATTTTCAATCCAACTAAAAATCAGATATTTTGAAACAGAAGGACCTAAAATAATCTTGAGTATAATTATGTTCATTCATATATCAGGAATGCCCTCAGATTACACTATATATAATAAAATAAATAACACAAGCAAGATAAATATTCCTAAATTTAAGCATATATTGGCATAAAATGCTTTATATCAGAGGATGAAGATGTTTGGGAAAATATAATCTAACCACTTAATTTAATAAATAACTTATTATCTCTCCTAAGTATTACAGGATTTTGGTAACTGTATCACAGTTTAATCATATTTTATAAACTTTTTTCTTCTATACCAATTTGTAGTGCATTTTAACTTCAAGATACTACTTTACCTTTTTAAAAAAGTCTTTCAAAATACAGCAAAATAAAATCAAATATTTCAAAGACACTATCAAAAATCATATATTATTCATAAGAAAAAATGTCCCTACTATCACCACAATATAGTACAATGGTAGTCAGTCTGAGAATTTGCAAATTACATTCAATCTGAAGGGTCTGAATAGGGAAAGCTTTGGGAAACTAGATATTGGAGTAATTCTGAATGCATCTGAAAATAATTTGTGAACAAAGAGTAAGAAACAGAATATATAATGACTGAGAAACAGAAGTTAGATACTTATAGGTAAGAGTAAAAAAATTCAGAACTTTTTGCCTAATAAATTCCTGCTTACCCTCAAAAACCCAGTTCAGATACCATCTCTTCCAAAATCCCTCTGTGAACCCATAAAAAAAACAGCATTAACTTCTACCCTTGTTCTCTATGGATTCTTCATGCCTGTTTCTACTACTGCACTTATTGCTTTAACAGAAATTTATTAGTTTACATATTTTCTTCGTTACTAGACTGAGGAGCTCCTAAGGACAGACACCGTGCCCACACATCTTTGTAGTTTCAGGGATAATAGTGACTCACAGTGATACTTGTTTGAATAACTGCTTGAATTGATGAAAGACTGACTGACTGAATGAATGAATGAATGAATGAATGAATGAAAAAGTAGATAAAATAAAAACCCATAAGTTGAAGCTATATGGGATTTTTATATCACAGGTATATAAAAATACCTTAAAATTAAAAGTAAGGTATATAAAAATAATCTTATTTTCAAAGACATTTGGGAAAATGTAAGATTAACACTGAATCTGATGAATAAACTATTAATCAGACATTCAAGTTGAAAAAAAGCAGAAGCATAGCTATAGGAACAAAAGGATGGAGTATACCAAAGTAAATTCTATTAACCAAACTAAATAAAGTATGGTACAACTTCATGCCTGGGAATACCTATCTTACTTTGAGTCATTCCAAGGTAAATTTATAGCTAATAATATTGCGATATATAACCCTTGGTCTCAACAGTATGTACAAATCAGAAACTGTTAAACACATTTGTTTCTTCCTATGTCAAGACTCTCTCCATTCTTATAAATTCGTCTATCTTCTCCATTGATAAGTGAACCAGGAATCACAAGTCTGGTTTTTTTCTGGTCCTTACTCTGCCACTTAGTTAGCTCTGTGTCATTGGGGAATGCCACATAATCTCTCCAAGCCTATATCTCCCTCTATAAAATGGAAAGAAGAGTCATTTTCTTATCTATTTCCAAAACTATTGTAAGGCTCAGATAATTAAAACAGATAAAGTTTATTAGGTATTTAATGCAGTTCAGGAACAATGTAGGCATACAGCACACTTAATTACATTTATATTCACAGAAACCACACAGAATAGATACTATTTTTAATCTAGACTTTTTAGAGTAAAACACAGGGACTTGAAGAAATTAAATAATTTTTTCAAGATCACAATTAGTTATAAAATGGTCAGGATTCAAATCTAAGTATTTCTAATCGCAAGCCATTCTCTTAACCCTTCAACTGTATTGCATCTAATACAAGAAAGCACTATGAAAACAGTAAATGAATGAATTTTACTATAGTATTATGTTCAATTTTTAAATTCTCCAATAAAATCTTTTTTCTAATTAAATCATAGCTGTGTACATTAATGCAAACATGGGGTACAATGTGCTGGTTTTATATACAATTTGAAATATTTTCATCAAACTATTTAACATGGCCTTCATGGCATTTTTTTAGTTATTGTGTTAAGACATTTATATTCTACATTTAGTAAATTTCACATGTACCCTTGTAAGATGCACCGTAGGTTTGGTCCCACCAAGTACTCTCCTTCCACCCTTATCCCCCCTCCCCTCTCCTCCCTCTGCCTTTCTCCCATATTTTTGGGCTATAATTGGTTTCAATATATAGCTTTCATATGAAAGCTATAAATTGGTTTCATAGTAGGGCTGAGTACATTGGATACTTTTTCTTCCATTCTTGAGATACTTTGATAAAAAGAATATGTTCCAGCTCCATCCATGTAAAAATAAAAGAGGTAAAGTCTCCATCTTTTCCTAAGCTGCATAATATTCCATGGTGTACATATACCACAATTTATTAATCCATTCATGGGTTGATGGGCACTTGGGCTTCTTTCATGACTTAGCATTATGAATTGGGCTGCAATAAACATCCTGGCACAAATATCTTTGTTATAGAGTGACTTTTGGTCCTCTGGATATACACCTACAAGAGGAATTGTAGGATTGAATGGTAGGTCTATTTTTAGATCCCTAAATGTTCTCCAAATATCTTTCCAAAAGGAACATATTAATTTGCATTCCCACCAGCAGTGTAGAAGTGTTCCATTTTCTCCCCATCCATGTCAACATATCTGGTTTAGGGATTTTGTGATGTGGGCTAATCTTTCTCCTCTAACATCGTAATAAGACAATCTGTGACCAGTGATTTTGACATGTATGTCCTTGTTGTATCAGGACCTAAAATGTAGTAAGAGCCTGAATATATGCATAAATACTTATTGAATGAAAATAAAGGAACCTTCTGTCAGTAATGGGCTCCCGGATTATTATTTCACTATAAATCACATAGAATTGACTTGAATATTTTTGGATTAAAAAGTTCAACATTTTAAAAGTTATCTTGTTTCCTAAATGTGGAGAAATCTATTTCATGAATTGTATATTCATGCTATTCTAAAAGAAATAAATAATATTGATGATATTCATTCAAAGCTTTTTTAAAATAAAATACTTTTGAGAAGTAATATCAGAAATTTTATATAGTGAATGAAATAAAGTCATAATTGTTTTGGTTCCTTCCTTTTCTAGTTTTAATAACTAAATTCTGATATTCAATGAAATGTTAATAGAAACCACATATTGTTTATGACACCAAAAAGTATATAATAACAATAATGACCCCATTTTTACTTAGGATTTAGAGATTTAAGCATTAAAAATCTTTTAAAGCAGTATTTCATTTGAGTGATGAAAGCAATTTTGTAACAATGTATATGATATTTTTTCAGGCATCAGGTACAGAGATTAACATAGAAAGCATGTTTCATGTTACTAGTATGTACAATATATACTATACTTTTCTAAAAATCTCTATCAGAACTGGAAGGTAGGGAAAAGCTTCATTGAAATGTAAAAGTTATTCAAAGAAGCCACAGACCTTCTAAAGAACAATAAATGTTAACCTCCATTATTAAAATGAGTTTCAAACTGTGCAGTAAAGGATGCCAGTGGAAAAATACAACTCTTTAATGTAGAAAGGAGAGCCATATTGGTAGAATAAATGTAAATGATAATTTGAATCAACTGAAGGGTAGGGGAAGAAGGAGTAAGCAACTAATAACCCCTGGATCGATCTCATAAAATCTGCCCCTTTTCCACACACGCTGCTCCTGAATTAAAATATCACATGGTTTTATATTAGGAAACAAGGAAAGAACATCACAACATTGTGTACAGCAAATGCCCAGAAAGTGAGAACCTGCCTCATGTCATCTTTGGTTCCAGGGATTTTTAACTATACCATACAGTGAGATCTGTATGTGATGTGAGAAACAGAACAAATGACAGTTTCTAGATCAGAATATCCTTTTTTAGAGACAATCTATAGTATTTATAATTCACAATTACAAGATGAGAAAATCCAGATGTCTAAAATTCCACATCTATCCATTTTAAGGAAAAACATATGTGCTTTAAAATATAAACAGGCAATGTCATGTGAGATACAAATGGGTGAATGTCACTTGAGGACTATTATATATTGTTATATAATTTGTTTATGTAATATTGCTACATAATTTGTTTATATCTTATGTAGTTTAGAATGACTTCAAAATTGAACATCAGGGACAATGGAATCATTTAGGATCTAATGTTAGAAGGAGAAATTAGTGTAAATACTAAAGTTTTATCTATGATTTTGGGCAACTGGGAAGTAAAAATGTCTAATCTTTAACTTTAATAACTTTTATGATTATAAAATACTTCATTTCCATATAGCAAAGCAAATATATCATATGAAATAGATATGATAGATACACTAAATAAGAGAAATGTAATAAACTCTCATATAATGTGAATAAAAGTTCCTATTTTATAAAGTTTTTATGAAAACTAAATAAGTATTAATACAAGAAAAACCTTACACTACCTGAAACATAGCAAGCACTCAGGTAAATATTAGCTGTAATAATGATAATGGTACCAAGTAAGGAAAATTACTGCTTTAACTCATAAAAGAAAGATTTGATATTTCTGAAGAATACAATTAGATATAATGGAAAATATCTGATATATAAGGGATAAACTATCTGGGTGACAGGTATACTTATAGCCCTGACTCAAGCATAACAAAACCGATATATGTAACCACAAACATTTATACCCCTGTGATATTTTGAAATAATAAAGATATTCTACACATATTTAATATACTAATATTCTTTCAAGTGCAAAACTATTTAGAGGCTAATAATAGTTACTTGAGGCAAAAAAACTTCCCTTTGATAATAAAAGTTACTATTTATGATACTGTTCCTAAGAAAGTAAGTCTCAAGATGATAACATAGTAACAGTTTTTAATATCAAATTTTGTTTGTTGGTATCTGAAATTAAAGGAAATGCCCATTATTCTTCATTATGAAAAAGTAACTCTGATAAAGTTACTCATTTAGTAGACTTAATTTCATTCTAATATTTCCATAATATTGTATAAAGGTAAGGGCACAGCAGGGAATGAGATGCAAAGGGCCTGTTACTAACAGCATATAATGAATATCAATTGTGACTCCAATCAAGTCCCAGTCTAAGATCTGGAATAAGAGTTATTAGTTTGGTGTTTAATTTCTGGCCTTGCCAACAAACACTTATTTTACCATGATATTCCACTGCAGTAAAAAGTTATACAGAAAGACTGTATCAAGTGCAGATTGCCATCCACATGCTTGCTTTGCCACATGTAATTGTGCACACACATGTGTGTGCACACATGTATGCATGCATAAAAGCTCCTAAGAATACCATCAGCTGAGAAGACATCTGAGGACTCAATAAGGAATAAAAAAATGAATGGGACCAGAAATAAAGTTTTAGTCCAAATAAGAGAACACTTCTACTACTATTCAATTGACAACCACAAGTGTTTGGCACAATGGTTGGATAAAGATGAAATGCTGCAAAACACACACACACACACACACACACACACACACCCCTATACATACAGATAGATAGATAGATAGATAGGGCACTGCATATTTACTAAGAAATATTAATGATATGCAGTTTAGTGGTCCAGCACTGGTATTATCCACTACAGCTTCATGAAACCTCATCAATCAATTGCATCAGATATCTACTTCAACCAGTTGGATGGCATGGTGAGGATGCTAGTGTTGAAGCAGCCAAGATTGGTCAATAGAGATAGGCCAACCCTCAGCAAGACAATTGGCCATGTTGCACAAACACGGCTGCTCAAACTACAGAGGCTGGACTTGGAAACTCTCTGTCATCCACTACATCCACCAGACCTTGCCCCAACTGACTACCACTTCTTGTGAGGAAAAATACTCAATTCTCAATAAGCTGTAGAAACTGCCTTTAGCAATTTCATTGCCACTGGCTCTCCAGGCTTCTTTGTTGCTGGCATACACAAGCTACCATTAAGATGAAAAAACTGTGTTGATACTTTAGATGCATACTTCTTGTTTGATATATAATAAACTAAACTTTTGATTTGAAATTGGACATTTCATATTCAATGACTTAATGCAATGGGTTCATTACAACTCCAGGTGGCCTTAAAGCTAAGCATAAATACCTATGAGATGTGGGAGGATTTAGTCCATAGTAGAAAATAAAAATTTTATCTATCATTTTATATTATAAGTAAAGGTAGCACCTATTATCTAGCATACCCACTGGGATGTATTTACTCTCTTGAAAGTGATTTAAGGCAGAAAAACATGCAGAACTTCTCTATATAGATTTTATTGTATATTATACTTACTTTTGTTAATAGACTATTTTAAAAAGTTATATGTTCACGGAAAAGTTGAGCAGAAATTATGGAGAGTTCCCATATACCCTGTCTCTATGCCCATAGAACCTCCTCCATGTCAATACCTCCAACCTGTAGCCTAATAGGTTGGGAGGCTGAAGCTACTTGGGAGGCTGAAGCAGAAGGACTGCTTGAATCCAGGAGCTTGAGGTTGCAGTGAACTATGATGGCAGCACTGCACTCTAATCTGGGTGATAAAATGAGATCTTATCTCAACAACAACAAAAAAAACACAGAGTAGAACCTAAGGAAGCTTCCATATCCAGGAGACAATCTACCAACCCACTGTGCCCAAAAGCATGTATGTTTCACTTCTTTTCCTTACACCCAGATGTAAGCTCCAATAATCAAAGTCTTCATTTGTCTACAAGAAAAAGCACAAACCTACTCTAGGATACCAAAATCTGTGATACAGCACAAGAAATTACTACAAGCTTAATGGCTTAAAATAAATTTATTGTATCCTAGTTTCTGTGGGTCAGGACTCTAACAGCAGTTAGCTGGTTCCTCTGCTTGAGATCCCACCATGCTGAAATCAAGGTATCACCTGGAACTGCAATCTCATCTGAGACTCAGGGTCATCTTCCAACCTCACTCATGTTGGCAGCACTCATTTCCTTGCAGTTATAGAAGTCTCTCTGTTAGCTGTCAGCAAAGGTTATTCTCAGCTCCTGAAGGGTGACCTTACTTCCTTGCCAACAGGCCCCCTCCTCTTTCAACATGGCTGTGTGGTTTCTTCCAGGTCAAAAGAAGAACTTCTCCCAGACACTTTGCCTTCTTAAAAGGGCTCAGCTGATTATGTCAGGCCAAAACAGGATTTTTTTAAATTTTAATTTCAGGTTAATGTGAGGGTGTAAACAACCAAATCATAATATTTGAATTTGTTAGGTAGAGTCCCTCTTATAGCTATGTCCTACCCCCCAAAGGTGTGGCATACACTCCTATTAATGTGCCCATTAGTGGAAGCACCACATCCCCTCACCCCCCAAGCTCAACTTTAATTGAAATGAGTTTTTCTCTTATGTAGTTGTGAATTAGATCATCTATTGGATTCATATTAGTATTGAGTACATTGGATATTTGCTTTTCCATTCTGATGATACTTTACTTAGAATAATGTGCTTCAACTCCATCCAAGTTAATATAAAAGATGTGAAGTTACCATTTTTTTTTATGGCTGATAGGATTCCATAGTATACATATACCACAGTTTGTTAATCCATTCCTGAGTTGATGGGCATTTAGGTTGTTTCCACAATTGTAAATTGTGGTTGGCAATTGTAAATTGAGCTGCAATAAACAACATAGTACATATGTGCCCAATTCACAATTGCTAAATCATGGAAGAACCCCAAGTGCCTATTGACCCATGAATGAATGAATTGTGGTATATGTATACCATGGAATATTATGCAGCTTTAAAAAAAGATGGAGACTTTACCTCTTTCATGTTTACATGGATGGAGCTGGAACATATTCTTCTTAGCAAAGTATCTCAAGAATGGAAGAAAAAGTATCCAATGTACTCAGCCCTACTATGAAACTAATTTATAGCTTCCATATGAAAGCTATAACCCAATTATAACCTAAGAATATGGGGAAAGGGAAAAGGGAGTGGAGGGGAGGGGGGAGGATGGGTGGAGGGAGGGAAATTGATGGAACCACACCTACAGTGCATTTTACAAGGGTACATGTGAAACTTACTAAATGTAGAATATAAATGTTTTAACACAATAACTAAGATAATGCCAGGAAGGCTATGTTAACCAGTTTGATGAAAATATTTCAACTTGTATATAAAAACAGTGCATGATGCCCCATGATTGCATTAATGTACACAGCTATGATTTAATAAAAATACATAAATAAGTAAAAGAATAAATAAATAAATAAATAAAATGATTTTTTTTTTTCTGGGTAGATGCATAGTAGTGGGACTGCAGGGTCAAATGCGAGAACTAATTTGAGTTCTTTGAGGATTCTCTATATTCTTTCCAAAGAGGCTGTATTAGTTTGCAATCCCACAAACAGTATAAAAGTGTTCCACATCCATGCCAGCATCTGCAGCTTTGAGACTTTGTGATGAGGGCTATTCTCACTGGAGTGAGGTGATATCTCAGGGTAGTTTTGATATGCATCTTTCTCTTTTGTGGATATGTAGATCATCTACTGATTTCATATTAATAGCAAGTACATTGGATTCTTGCTTCTCCATTCTTGTGATACTTTACTGAGAAGAATGTGTTTTGATTCCATCCAGGTTAATACAAATGAAGTAAAGTCTCCATCTTTTTTAATGGAGTACTATTCCATGGTATACATAAACTATAGTTTATTAATCCATTCCTGGGTTGGTGGGCATTAAGATTGTTTCCACATTATAGTGATTACAAATTGAGCTGCAATAAACAATCCTGTGCAAATGTCCTAATGATAAAATGATTTTTTTTTTCTTCCACGTAGATGGCTACTAATTACATTGTGGGATAATGGGAGGTCTAATTGGAGTTCCTGGAGGATTCTCCATACTTCCTTCCAAAAAGATTGTATTAGTTTGCAGTGCCACCAGCAATGTAAAAGTGTTCCACTCTCTCCACAACCATGCCAGCATCTGCAACACTGGAATTTTGTGATGTGGGCTAATCTTACTGGGGCTAGGTGATATCTCAAAGTGGTTTTGATTTGCATTTCTGTGATGATTAGGGATGATGAGCATTTTTTATATGTTTGTTAGTCACTCATCTATCTTCTTTAGAGAGGGTTTTATTCATGTCTCTTGCCCAGTATTAAAAAGGATTGTTGGCTCTTTTTTTGTTGATTAATTTGGGTTCTCTATTGATCCTAGTTATCAAGCCTTCGTTAGATTCATAATATGCAGATATCTTTACCCATGCTGAGGGTTGTCTATTTACTTTGACTGTTGTATCTATGCAGGAACTTTTCAGTTTAATTAAATCCCATTTGTTAATTTCTGTTGTTGCAATTGTCACAGAAGTCTTCATAAAATCTTTCCCCAGGGTGATACCTTCAAGAGCTTCTCCCACACTTTCTTCTAGGATTTTTATTCTTCCTGCTTTAGATTTAAATCTTTTATCCATCTTGAATCAATTTTTGTAAGTGGTGAAAGGTGTAGGTCAAATTTCAGCACCATTTCTTCCAGCACCATTTATTTGATAGGGATTCTTTTCCCCAGTGTAGATTTTTGTTGAGTTTATCAAAGATCAGATGAGTGTAAGAGACTAGTTTCATCTTTTGTCTTTCTATCCAGTTCCAAATATCTTTGTCTCTGTTTTTATGCCAATACCATGCTTTTTCCATCATTGTGGACTTACAGCCTAAAGTCTGGTTAGGATGATGCCCTGGCTTTGTTTTTATTACTAAGAATTTCCATGGCTATATGCATTTTTTTCTGGTCCTATATTAAATGAAGAACTATTTTTCCCAAATCTTCAAGGTAGGATGCTGGCATTTTAATGGGGGCTACATTGAATCTGTAAATTGCTTTGGGAAGTATAGACATTTTAATAAGGTTGATTATTCCCAGCCATAAAGCATGTAAAGAGGGAAATAACAACAGATATCACAGAGATACAAGAGATTATCTCTGACTACTATAAGAAACTCTATGCCCAGAAATTTGACAATGTAGAGGAAATGAATCAATACCTGGAATCATACCTTTTCCCTAGACTTAACCAAAAAGAAATATATCTCTTGAATAGACCAACATAAAGCACTGAAATTACAGAAACAATAAAAAGTCTTCCAATAACAAAAACAAAATAAGTGCCCTGGACCACATGGCTTCACACCAGAGTTCTATTGACACATCAAAAAAGAGCTTATACCCATAATGCAGAGACTATTTCAAAACATTGAGATGGAAGGTATCTTCCCCAGTATGTTCTATGAAGCAAACATCACCAAAGCCAGGAAAAGACCCAACTAAAAAGGAGAACTATAGACTAATTTTACTAATGAATATTGATGCAAAAATACTCAGAAAAATTTTAGCAAATAGATTACAGCTACACATTAAAAAAATTATACATGACAATCAAGTAGGCTTCAACCCAGAAATGCAAGGCTGGTTTAACATGTGTAAATCCATAAATTTAATTCACCATTCAGTAGAAGCAAAAACAAAGGTCATATGACTCTCTCAATAGATGCAGAAAAAGCATTTGACAAAATTCAGCATTCTTTTCTAATAAGATCACTTAAGAATATAGGCATAAGAGGCATTTCTTAGACTGATTTAATACATGTATGAAAAACCTACACCTAATATCATACTGAGTAGAATAAGACTGAAAGCTTTTCTACTTAAAACTGGAACCAGACAAGGATGTTCTCTATCAACACTACTATTCAACATAGTTCTAGAAGTTCTAGCCAATACAATCAGGCAAGAGAAGGCTATATAAAGGGCATCCAAATGGGGGCAGAGGAAGGCAAACTCTCACTTTTTGCCCATGATATGATCTTATATTTATAGAACCCCAAAGACTCAGCCACAAAACTTCTGGAAGTGATCAAGAAATACAGTAACGTGTGAGGGTATAAAATCAATATCCACAAATCAGTAGCCTTTATATATGCAGTAATAGCCAAGTTGAGAAACTCATCAGAAACACAATTTCCTTTATAGTAGCTCTAAAGAAAATGAAATACCTAGGAATATACCTAACAAAAGAGGTGAAGGACCTCTACAAAGATAATTATGAAACTCTATGAAAAGAAATAGCAGGAGACATTAACAAATGAATTGATCTTATAATAGATGTACACCACAGGGGAAGATTCAGAGGTAGAGGCTATCTTAGAATTCTTTTGATTGCCACAACCTAAACCACATACCTTATACCAAAAGTAACTCAGAATTGATCATACATTTAAATGTAAAACATAAAACTATGTGATTTTAGAATAAAGGAAAAAAATCTTTGGGATACTGAAAGTACTATTGATAAAATAAAAAATCAATAAATTGAACTTAAAAATTAAAAACTTTGGTCTATGAAAAATCCTGTTAACAAAGACTAAAAGATAAGCTATATAGATAAGGAAAAAATATTTTCAAACCACATATCTGATAAAAGAACTAGTTTCTAGGATATATAAATAACACTTAACACTCAATAATGAAAAAATAAACAATCCAATCAGAAAATGAGCAAAAGGTCTGGCGTGGTGGCTCATGCCTGTAATCCTAGCACTCTGGGAAGCCAAACTTGGGCTCATGAATTCAAGACCAGCCTGAACAAGAGTGAGACCCCATCTCTACTAAAAATTAAAAACTAAGGCAAGAGGATTGCTTGAGTCCAAGAGTTTGAGGTTACAGTGAGTTATGACACCACAGCACTCTATCAAGGGCGACAAAGTGAGACTCTGTCTAGGAGAGGAAAGAGAGGAGAGGAGAAGAGAAGAGAGGGGAGGGGAGGGGAGGAAAGAAGCAAAAGACACTAAGACCCTTATATTTTACCAAAGAGAATATACAAATAGCAAATAAGCACATAAAGACATTTTCAAAATCACTAGCCATTAAGAGAAATGCAAACTTAAAACCACATCAGAATGACTAAACAGAAAAAATTCTTATGACACTAAATGTTGGTAAGGAAGTGAAGAAAAGATCTTTCATATATCACTGGTGAGAATTAAAAATGGTACATGGAAAATAGTTTCCCAGTTTCTTAAAAAATTAAACACACACTTACATACAATTGTATTCCTGAACATTTATCCTAAAGAAATAAAAATTTATTCCCACATAAAAACCTGTGCACAAATGTTCATAGCAGCTTTACATTTAATAGACAAACCCAGAAACAACCAAAATATCCCTCAATGGATGAATGGTTACACAAACTGTGCTAAATCCTTACCATGAATACAAGTCACCAATATAAAGGAATAAACTATTAATACATATCAAAACATGGCTGGATATAAAGGGCATTACACTGATAAGAAAAAAAAAGCCAATCTCGAAGGTCGTATTTTGTATGATTACATTAACAGTCTTGAAATGACAAAATTATAGAAATGGAAAATATTTAATGCTTGCCAGGGATTAGGGATGATGACAGCAGAGAGGGTCTGTGTTAATCAAAGGTGTATATCTAATAAAGTGCTTAGCTGAAGGAGATTTTTGTGGAATATGTATAATAGTTCAGTATCTTACTCTTCACAAAATAAGAAAGTAAAGCTCAGTGATGCTAAATGCATTATCTAACATTACCTACCTAATAAAGAGTGAAATGGGGATTCAAATCTGTCTATCCAATTCCAAAGTCCATTCTCACTCAATGTATTGCAAGTTTTCTGGCTTAGTCTGAATTGGTTCAGTGTTATTCTCACTCAATGTATTGCAAGTTTTCTGGCTTAGTTTGAATTGGTTCAGTGTTTGTTTCTCAGTGAAATCAGTGGACTTAATAAAGGATTTCCACATTTCATAAAGTTGTACAGTTAGTCTATCACAACATTCATATAACATAAATTGAGTCTATGTTCTCTCCTTTATGACTGAAAAAACATATATAAAATAAACCCCTCTTGAATTTGTTATAAAACCAATATTTTCAAAGATTCCAAACACATTAATAACTATTTTATTGCATTGATGCTGAGCTACCAATTTTTGTTCATGTAATGAAATTAAATATTTCAAATAGAAAAATTTCAGATGATATTTTCTTGGGAACTTCATTCATTTTGTAGGTGTTCAATAAACTTTTGTAATAAATTAATGAATCTCTATTCTATCCAAACATGCCACATAATTTCTACTTCCACCCAAACATCTTATGAGGCTAAAATTTAAATATATATATATAATTTAAAAGAAGACTGTCAGATTTTTTTTAATTTGAAAAACTTAAGCTTAGAAATTATAGCACATCATCTATTATGTAGTAATAAATTACTTTGGGGAAAAGGAAAACCTGGAAAACAATTTCCAGTATGCTTGATTGGCTTATTCACATAAAATGATAATGTGCTGTCAATTCCTCAGCAGCTAACCATAGGATCTGTTATCATCAGTAAAAGATTCTACAAGCAAAATATCAAGACATTGATATCCTAAATCTTGTCTACGCAGGATTAGCTCACTCTCTGACTCATAAATGCTTACTCTGAATGACACCAGTCCATACACAATATATGCATAGAAGGAATAGGACTCAAAGAAGTTATATTTTATTTCCATTTTACCTACTAGGCTGGGGAAAGAGTTTATCTTGTTATACCTGGAATATTACTTGCAAAACAAAACAAAACAAAACAAAACCTTTCCTTTATATAAAAACTAGGATTTCAGTTAAACAAATCCTGGTTTTCTATTCTTGGAGAACCCACCTTCAGGCCTATACAAACTAGGGTTCATGTACACATGCAAGAATTTTATTCCTTTATAAACTGGTCTGAGCCACTGCTGTCCACTTAGGATTGTACTGTCCTATTTTATACAGGATAGGGTGAAAATGATGTATAGCTAAAAACTTAAAATAGTGTTTACACAGATACTGAAAGGTCTTTTAGTGTTTATGATGACAGTGAAAACAATAGTCAATGTTTCTGGTTATGAGAAGAGAAAAATTGCATTGCAAATGTACAACCTCCTTAGTCAAGCACCACTGAGGACAAAATAGTGGCTTGACTTGATGTGATGATGCGTGTAGTACAGCTATGTTTTTGTTGGGTTTTATAATATAAAAAAATTCAACTGCATTTCCCCCTTTTTGGCATTTAAAATGGCCCAGAACTTGACTTATCCCATGATTCAAAGTTTTTACTGGCACTATCTTTGAAAGATGTAAATATAGTAGCTTTTCAGGTATGAGAAGGAGTCTCATGGGAAGCCATATACAGCAGAGTTGCATAATACTTTTTCAGTAGACTTTTTAAAGATGACGTTTTCTTTGTATCTTGGTTAGACTCTAAACTTTTTTCTGGCCTCCACTCAACCATGGCATATACAACTTTAATGTGCCAAAAAACAAGACCAATTCTTTTACAAATATTTTGCTTCCAACAAAGTTTGAATCAAGGCCAATTTTAAGGCCATGTGCAGCTTCTTGATTAATCTTGACTACTGCTCTTATTATGCTAAAGGTCACCATAAAGAAAGATCAAGGGATAAGTACACATAGAAAAGAAATGGACATGTTAGTTTCCTATAAGAATATTGAAAAGAGATCATCAAAATTACCAGAGAATGAGGAAGGGGAGTTCCTATTTGGAAACCATTCCAAACTATTGGAAGCATATAGACATGAAAACAATTAAAAGTAGCAGTAATTCTAGAAAAATTCAAGGAGGAATGAGTTTTTCAGAGGATGCTGCTAGATTAATTATAACAACAATAAAAATTGCCTTGCTTTAAGAACTTAAAAATTTAAGAAGTCTAAAAAATGTTTGTCATATTGGCAACCTACAAAGATCCAAGACCTTTTATAAAATTTGATAGTGTACCAAAGACACATATTAGTATAAAGTTTTGATCTTTTGGGGGTTCAACATAAACATTTTTTGAAGAGTGGTTTTGATACAAAGAGAAAATTTATAGAAATAGTTTTCCAGGCCTGGAGGTGTTATTCACTACTAAAAAAAAAACTGCTTAATCTATTATCTCAAAATGAACAACTTCTCAGAAAATGTACCACTAACACAAAGTAAACACATTCATACACACACAAACACACACACACACAAACAACACTGACTGCTTCATCTTTCCTCTTTTTAAATCTGTTAGCTTTATTTATGAATTTCAGCAAAGGACACCAATAATTGGTTTGTTCACATTAATTTACACAGAAGCACTAAAAGGACATTTAGATGGAATTGTAAGGATTTAATGAATTTGTGTTTTACTTAAATCAAATATGAACAATTTTCAATATACCTGAAGGAAAGCAAATTGGTAAAGAGTGAAAATATTTTAGGGCTTTATTAAGAGCCAATCCTTTTATCATCATGATTCCGTTCTATAATATAGCAAATTGGTTTGGGAATTTGCATGCTTCAGTCAGGGTTATCATCTACCTCAATAATCCCTATAATCTCTATGAAAAAAATGCACTAACTTACGTTAAATGATATCACTCTAAAAAAATTGTTACCCTTTTAGTTTTTTCTTAACAGCTTTATTGAGGTATAATTGATAGAATTAGTCCACATATTTAGTGCACAGCCATTTTGTTTTGAAGACAAATTGGTCTTATGGTGTTTTCTGACTTTCAACTAAAGCAACAAATTTACTTTTTGTACATTATGAAGGAATAAATAAGATTGCCATGAAATTCTGTGAGATCATAATTTACTTGAAGTATCACAGAGTTTCAGTAGCTGGAAAAAATGTTATACTAATCCTCACGTTCAATCCCCATTTTGCAGATGAAGTCATCCTATAGATTTCACTGTTATAGTGCTCCCTGTAGCTGAGACTCAAACCCTAGATATTTCCCATTTATATTTCCTGACACTAATATTTTACAGGAAAGGGGATTTTTAGCCACATAACCTTCAAGGTTCACTCAAAAGATATCTCCTATTTTCAGTATCCCTTAATTTTCCTGGCAAGAAAAAATTTCATTTTCCTTTAAAGGGAAGGCAATGGTACTTTATCTTTGCCTCTCATACAGAAACTATGTCTTTCCTTCCATATCACTCTTAATTTTCACGTTAAATTTCATATTCCCCCTTTCCCCTCAAAAAGATTCTTTTTTCTTTTTTTGCATTTTTGGCCAGGGCCAGGATTGAACCCGCCACCCCCAGTATATGAGGCTGGTGCCCTATTCCTTGAGCTATAGATGTGGCCCCCCCAAAAAAGATTTTTGAGACACCTTTGTATTCCAGAGCATAGCACAATGCCTTATATTTGCTAGGTGCTTAGTACACCACTGAATGACATTAGCCACATCCAAATCTACATGATTGAGAGAACTGGCCATTTTGAGTTTTTAAAACCAACTTAGTTCATGTTGATCTATAAATACTATCAAGTGATATTTCTATTTCCTGTCTACATTAAATACAGAAATTTGAAACAAAAGTCACTTCTGGTTCCCGAGGCTCCTATGCATGATTAGGAGCCAGGGATATGAACAACCAAGCCACTGGACTTATAAGCAGCCTTGCTTTCTTTATCTGGAGCAAAGGAAAGCCTGGCTTCTATAGACAAACCCTTCAAAATCTGCATTCCCTTACCAATGGGAACAATTTGGAATGTTGGGTGTTGTGTGTCAAGGCATTTCAACCATTTTGTTTTCCAGATAGAAAGTGAGAATGGCTCAAAAAGTATGTCTCAGGGTATTCCTACTCACATGGAATGAAAGTATGCCTATGATATACGAACAAGTATCAGACACATGCAAAGTAAAGCCTATTAGAGCCATATTTGATTTGCATATAATGCAATTACTTAAGTCTCTCTGAGTTTTCAGGTACAATAAACTGCTGTTAATTTCTTTATGACTCCAAACAAGATGCAAGAGAGATTGTATATCAAAGTTTCACACAAAATACCATGCCATATGCTGAAATGTGCTTCACCATAGGAAAAACAAAAAAGCTTTCACTGGAAAAATGGTATGCATCATTTGTGTAGAACCTGTTTTAAAGTATTGTTCTCACATCCCTTAACTGAAAAGAACCAGTTCAGGATTTTTCTGATTTTAGAAATGTGGGAAATACACCATATACTAACACCTTCATCAAGATCCAGGGCACCATCCTCTAATCAAAAATATTCGATGGCAAAATATTTGAATAATTACACTGAGGGGGATAAACTGTGACTACAAAGAGCCTCTTGCCTATACTTCCACAACATTAGGGAAGGTCAGATTTTGTCTCCAAGTTACCAGTTTTCACAGAGTTTTGGAGTTTGGAAATTTCAGAAGTGGGATTCTGGGCCTGAATTAACAACTCCTATATCACAACAAATATATATCACTTGAAGTTGTTGCTATATATACATATGTTTATAGGGTAATGTTTCACTGGAATACATACAAATCCATATAATAAGCAAAAGCTTTTTACTAAATTGTGTAACAATCAATGTGTGAATTTCTGGTATTATATTTTGCTAGTTTCAGAAGAGCTAGAAATCAACATAATTAACATAAACATGAAGACATATAAATGGTTTCTAATTAATCATTACAACCAAAAAAAAAAAAAAAAAAAAAGATAGGATCTCAAAATTATTTTCAAAATTATACTCATTCAAAAACCTTTTACCTTGTCATTTTTTTTTTTTTTACCCTACTCTTTTGAACAGCAAAAAAAGAAACTTGTGCTTCGGGGCAAATATCTCCACAGCTCCAAGTGCTTTTACCTGAAAAGCAACCTGGGAAGAAACAAGGGGCCAGACATTCTGCACCATCTCCTAGGTAACACCACTGAGACTTCATTTAAGAGCTGAGAATAAGCTCCTAGTGCTCCCAAAGGGCCTCTCCCATACTCCTGCGCATCCCAACTACTTCTGGTTCCTGAGGTACATGGCTGAATGAGATAGGGAGGATAGAGAATAGAGGAGGAGAGCATAGATAGCTTCCCAATGTCAGCCCAGACTTGTTTACATGCCATCCTGTTTTCTAAAATTGAAGGAAGAGTTTTATTGGCTAGTGTTAGCCAGTCCTTGTAGCTCTCAGAAAAACAAATTGGTACATTGTTAAGAAAAATAAGAATACCATCTTTAAAGAAAATTGTTGAGAAAGTTTATTTTTATTTTGAAAATGAGTTAATTGATCAATGACCTTAGATTTCTGATAAAGAGTTTATTTGGGTTTTGGGTTAGGATCTACAAAAGTGCAGAAATTTGAGTGCATATCCTTAAATGGACCACTTCTGATTTGTTCATGAATTGCTATTCATTCAAATAAATGCCTTAAAATGTTTTCTTCAGTGAGTTCATTCTTAAATTAGTCTTCCCCCCAAAAGTTATAACTCCTTTTAGCCAGCACTATGAAACTTTTGGCCACTGAAAGGGGTAAAAGAAAAAAAAAAAGAAGCTACTACTATTATTAGTAATTAGTAATTTCTAAAATTGAAAAGTAATTTCCACAAGCTTCAAAATTATTCTACATTTCATTGGTTACTTAATATGCAGCACTATGAAACCTCAAATAAAACTTATTTTTTGATAAATAAAAATTATATATATTTAAGGTATACAATGTGATTATTTGATACACATTGCAAAATATTACCACAAGCTAATTAACATATCTATCACCTTACATAGTTACCCTTTATTTGTGTGTGGTAAAAATAACTTAAGATCTATTCTTTTAGCCAGTGCAATGTTGTATGTAATATTGTATCGTGATCTCCAGAAATCATTGATCTTATAACTGAAAGTTTGTACTCTTTGACCAATATCTCCCCATTTTCCCCATGCCTTAGCCCTTGGTAACTATCATTCTACTCTCTGTTTTTATAAATTCTACTTTTTCAGATTCCACATATAAGTGAGATCATATGGTATTCGTCTTACTTAAATTAGCAGAATATCCTCCAGTTTCACTTATGTTGTTGCATGCTGTAGGATTTTCTTCTTTTTTTAAGGCTGAATATCCCATTGTGTATGTCGCATCACATTTTCTGCATCCATTTATCTGGCAGGGGGCACTTAGGTTATGTCTGTATGTTAGCTATTATAAGTAACGCTGCAATGAACTGCACGAACATCAAAGCACAGATGACTCTTCAAAACAGTAATTTCATTTCCTTTGGACATATACCCACAAGTAGGATTTCAGAATATAGGGTAGTCCCATTTTTAATATTTCGAAGACCTTCCATTCTATTTCCCATAATGGTTATACCAATTTATATTCTCAACAAAAAAGTTCAAGGGTTCTCTTTTCTCTACCTTCTTACTAACCCTTACTATCTTCTGACTCTTTGGTAATAGCCATCCTAAAAGATATGAAATCTCATTGTGATTTTGATTTACATTTCTCTAGTGATTAGTAATGTTGAGCACCTTTTCATATACCTGCTGGATACTTTCACATTTCCTGAGGAAAAATGTCTATTCAGGTCCATTGCTCAATTTTCAAAAGGGGTTATTATTATTATTGTATTATATGAATGCCTATATATTTTGGATATTAACCCTTTATTGGATGTACAGTTTGCAAATATTTTTTCACATTCTATAGTTTGCCTTTCCGTTTTGTTGATTGTTTTCTTTGTTGCACAGAAGCTTCTTAATTTGATGTAATTCTATGTGTTTATTTTTGCTTTTGTTGCCTATACTTTTGTTGCCATATCCAAAAAATTATTGGCAAGACCAATGTCAAGGAGCTTTTCCCCTATGTTTTCTTCTAGGAGGTGTACAGTTGGGAGTCTTTTTAAAAGCCTTCAGTCTGTTTTTGGGTGTGGTGGAAGATAAAAGACCAATTTCATTCTTTGCATATGGATATCCAAACAAATATTTTTAAAAGTGTGATTCTGTTTAAATAAGAGGGGAGAGGGAAAAGATGTAGGATCACTTCTAGTTCTCTTCTTCCATTCAAGTATACACATATTTGAAACATATGAAACATATTTGAGAGTTAATAAAAGCCTGTTTAATAAACTTTAAGCATCTGTGGAATTATTACAATAAATTACTTTTTTATCTAGTTTTAGACTGAATGATTTACTACATCTCCTTTAATCCTTAAGTTGCATATTCATTGCTATATTTTCCTCTAACTGCTGTCACTTAAATTGTCATGCAGAATAGGGCGAATCAGGGTCAGTTTACATAAGCGGTATCAATCTGAAGAACTTCATCAGTCTTTATTTCAAGGCATTATGCAAAGAAAACTGACATTAAGAGAGCCTTAACTGACAGCAAATGAAATCAATCAGCAAATCACTAAGCCATAATAAACTCACTCAATTTGTAGATAACCCTTCCTTTTTCAGGTCTTCACCTAGGCAGTCCATCAAATACTATTTTTTTGGTCCAAGTAGCTAAAATGAATAGCAATTCTGCTTGTAGCACTTGAAAGTTCAAGAATGCACAGGCTTCAGGCTCTCAATAATAAGCACTAAAAGGTTTTATCTAGTAGAGTTATACTTATATTTAAAAATTGGCTTTAAAATGAAAAAAAAAGATAAGGGTCAAGTCGAGGACTTAGTTTTTGCCTCTTAACATTAATGACAAAGAAATTATTTTCACATCATTCAGCAGCTTTTCTACTTAGGGTCACTTAGAACTGAAAGTTGTAACAAAAAAGAATATTCTATACCGTACTTCATTATGTTTTGTCATTTTTGTTTTATACTAACTGCATCTCTAACATTTCACATACAGGCAAAAACTGTTACCATTTGTGATCTGGAACCTTAAGTTCCCAAAATTAAATGGTGTAAATAAAGGTGACAAAATGATTTAAAAGACAATATGGAAACAGTAATGTTTGAATTACGTTCTATAATAATTATTCGAATAGAAGTGTATGGTGGGCATTTACCACCTGTCATAGTGCACTGGAATGAAACACTACAGTTGTAGAACATTTATTCTTTTGAAGGCACATGCTGGCCATCAATCAAAAACCTCCAAGAGTCAAAACACTAAAATATTCCTCAATGGACTTAGGTCACTATTCCTGAACCCTGGTCTTTTACAGTTCAGCCCAACAAAGCTTTTGTTAACATAGCCCTTTCTAATATAAAAAGCACCTTCTCAAATACATTATATCACCTGATTTCCCCACAAATCTTTGTCCAAAAGCAAGACTAATCTTCAGTGTCACTATTTATAAGTGAGGAAATGCTGGCTTCGTGCCTTTGAGCGGCTTGCCCAGGTCTTTAAAGTACAGGGCCAGAACTTTAACCCAGGCATTCTGAGTCTTAACATAAAAGATTACTCTAATTACTACCTTGCTGCCTCTTTCTCCAGAAAATGAAATTGTTTTAACGTAACTTTTCCAAACACTAGCTGTTGAGAAAATAATTCCCATTCTGATCAACATGATGTTTCTAACAAACTCAGTGACATAGAGAAAATTGCACAAATTCATAGTTACCAACTGTCCCATAATCTGATTTACTTCCATGTCTTTTAGAAGCGCAAAAATCTCAACCTGAAAACTATGCAATCTTACATCAGACCAAGGAATATTTATATACCAAATATTTAGAGGAAAACAATTCTAAAATTATTTATTGTCGCTGTTTAATTTGCAAAGTTCTTTCAAACGTGTCATGATTCTCACAATCACCCCCAGAGTAACCAGGGTAGGCATCATCTCCATTTTACAGAAAAGGAAACTGACATGCTGGAATAATTAAGGGCCAAGAGCTCACAGAAAACAGCAATTCAAGGATAGAATTCCAGCAGGACTTTCAGCTCCACAAGGATGGTAATCCATATTCATCCTTCATAAGAAAGGGCAATGTTGTGTTCCACAACAAAAAGATAACAATTGTATAAAACAATTGAGAATCTCTGCTATCTGTGTAATTTGTGTGTACTGGGGGAAGGATTTTATCTGCTCTATAGTCAGTCCTAATAATTCTAGTACAGTTGCACATCCTCTTCAACTCTCTATAATACTGATCCTGCTATGATTTTATTTTCTTCCTAATTATTCTTTCTTATAATAAACAAAGGAAGAAATGACAAACAATAAACCTAGAAAAAAGAACTTACCATACCTATTTTAAAAATTTCTCATTAGTTTATATCACTAATACCAGATCATTCCCATAAGGGATATAATTCATAAATAACTTTAAGCAAAGTTAAGGAGTAGAGAATTATGAGATTCTTCAAAACCATAGTAGAAGCATTACATAGATGCAACTACTTGCCCTTAGATGTCATCTTTTTCTTTTCAAAAGGCAAAGAAAGATGAAAGTCTCAACAAGAAAAAACAAACAAACAAACAAACAACAACAAAAAAAAAAACCACTGGTCTGAAATGTGACTATTGATGTAAAATATAAAATGTCTCATTTGCTAAATATTAAAAAAAACCTTTATGGAACTCATAGCTTTAACAGATATTTTTAGCTATAATTTTAAAACAGATATACAAAAAAATACTTTATTGCAATAAAACTTTTAAAATAAAAGAATTAAGAAAAGAATGGTAGCATGTATCACATGGATTTTAAAAGCATAATTTTATATTTTCATTCTCAACATTTTATCCTAAAAATATGATTGATGCATCCCATTCTCCATCACTACCAAAAAAAGGTGCAAACCAAACAAAAGCAAGAAAGAGAAGGAGAAATACAGGGAGATAGGAAGGATGAACTCTTATATACTACCAAAGCTGCTTTAGTAATGGCTAACACACCAGGCTGAGGCTTTAACAGTCTTTCCAGTCATCAAACACTGAAATCTTAGGAGAGATTCAGATTGAGGATGACATGGCATAACTCATAACAAGTATAACCAATGTTTAAATGCTTTTTTATATCTATAATGAATATAATTCATTCATTATAGAATATTGTTCTAAATTTGCATATCCCCTTAAAATAAGTTCTTCTGTATACATTAATATCATATTTCTTATTATACTTTGCTTCATTTAGCATTGCTTAGAGCTCTATTACCAGGAAATTTTGAAGAATCTCCCTGTGCATTATCAAATCCTCAGAATAAAATTCTAAAATTTCAACTACCATACGCACAAATGTTTTCTTTGACAATATTATGTCAGAAATATCATGTACTCTTTCTGGCATCAACAACAAAATACATTCACTAATTCTTATATTCATCTTCAAGTTAGTCCCCAAACCTAGGTCATTTAGATTCCTCATTGGCACAATTTATATTCCACATACCTATAGCTTACAGCTGGTAAGTAGCTAGATGAAATAAAGAATGGCATTTTTCCGTCAAAATGCATTTATTGTCAGATGAATTATATGATTTTTGCCAAGTAATTGTTTCTTCCTAACAAATAGCTCTTCTCTGGGAAGTATTTTCCAACCTTTCAAGAAAGTGGCATTTCAACATTCTATTTCATTTCACAACTCGATTTTAAAATGGTGTTTTATTTTCCACTTTAAAAATATTTTGATTTTACAATACAAAGAGAATTAGAGGTGATATATGTTAATTACCTTGAAATAATTATTCTAAATTATATTCATAAATCATGTTACTTTGTGCCTCATAAATATATACAACTATAATTTGTCAATTTACAGTTTAAAATAAAAAATAAAGAGAAATGCACAAACTCACAGTTTATTATGTATGTTTAATAGATGATATTTAGATATTATTTAATATCTAAAGTTTAATAACATTTAGATATTATTTAATATCTAAAACTATATTCTCTATTAACTTTAGATAATATAACATTTTTGATACTTTATTGCTAAAATGATTCCATTTACCAAAAAGGTCAGAGTTCCAATGACTTTAAACAGCCAAAGCAAATCATAAACTCAGAAATCAACAACAACAACAAAAAATTCTGAGAGAACAAGGGCACTCATAAAGCATATTTGCTTTGCTTCACCAAGAAGAATCTCTTAGACTAAAATCTGGTAACTCTGTAAAATAAGAAACCAGTGAGAATGGATATCTGAAAACTCAGGGATGACTAAAATTATAAAAAGAAAAAAAGAAAACTTTCCTCTATTATTAGCAAATGACCATACTTTTTAAAGAAAAGTAAAGAACACATACAAGTCATATAGGGGTAGACTAGAACCATCTTTTTCAGGGGTAACAGGAAAATGTGTATCAAAAGCCTTAGAAAATACACATTCTTGGTGCAGTAATTACACTAATTTATTCTAGAGCAGTGCTCTCCACCCTTTTTGGCACCAGGGACTGGCTTCATAGAAGACAAATTTTCCACAAATGGTGGAACAGGGGTTGGGTGAACAGGAAGCAGAGCTAAAGCAGTGATGGTGCACACTCTAGACCAGAAGTTAGGAAATGAAGTTCTACAGAAAAAAAAAAAGCAAAAAGAGAAAAATGCAAAGATTTATGGGAAAAGATATCAACCAATAGCTTATTTCTAATAACAAAAAAATTAGAGGCAATTTCAGATATCCATCAACAGAAAACTGATGAAAAATACTATAGTAGTAGGTACACATAGCAGAATATGATTCAGTCATCAAAAATAATTATGTAAATCTGTATTTACTGACAAGAAAGATGCCATGGTTTAAAGAAATGCTTACAAAACAGTATGGCCCAAGATAAGTTAGTTAAAGGGTATAAAATTACATTTAGACAGAAGGAATAAGTTCTACTACTTGATAGTACAATATGGAAATTATAGTTAACAATAATTTATTATATATCTCAGCTAGAAGAAAAGAATAATAATGTTTCCCCACAAAGAAAAGAAAAATGTTTGAGGTGTTGGATATCCCAATTACTCTTATTTAATCATTACACATTATAGGTATCAAAGTATTACATGTGGCTTGGCATGGTAGCACTCTTATAATCCTAGCACTTTGAGAAGCCTGGGAGGAGGACTACTTGAGTTCAATATCAGCCTGAGCAATCTCAAGATAACAGGGTGTTGAAATTAGCTGGGAGTGGTGGTGCATTACTGTAGTCCCAGCTATTTGGGATGCTGAGGCAGGACAATACTTGAGCCCAGGAGATCAAGGTTGCAGTGAGCTATGATGATACCACTGCAATCTAGCCTGGGCAAAAAAGCAAGGCTCTGTCTCAAAAGAAAAAAAAATAAAAATCTTGGGTTATAGTTGTACTATCTTTCACAAGAAAGTGTGAGTCGGGGAGGGGCAAGATGGCCAACTGGAACCAGCTTTTGACAGAAGCTCCCATCTAGAGGGAAGGATTATGACCAGAAAGTACCCAACAATTCTGAAGACTAGGAGCCAAGCTGAGAGATAAGAATGACAACTGCACATCACCTCTGCTGAGGCAAGGTGAGACTCCAAGAAAGCAAATTTCAGGTACAAAACTCATCCCAAAGGAAAACTATCCACCCCCTCTTCCAAGAGTGTTACTTTTTTTTTTTTTTTTTTTTTGTCCTTTTTGGCTTGCTATAAGTTTTCTACAGGTGAGCAGTAAACTAAGGACCTCTTGTCTCACCCCAGAGGAGATAGCTGAAGAAAGTGGGGACTACTTATCTAGAGGGACCCTGCTGTGACCCTGAGCAGTCTCTTGCCAAACATGAAAGTTGAACTAACATTTTCCCTGCCATTTTGAACTTCCAGTCCACCCTCCCCACCTCACCAGACGGTCTAGAAGCCTAACCCCTGCCAAAACCAGAGTGTCTGCAGTTCATTGCCAGGTCCAAGCACTGCAAGGGCCATGGTAGAAAAGCTACACTATAACAGTGAGCCCAGCAGTAGTGCAGACAAAGTGGGGAGGCTGTTGGGCTCTGCGAAAGTGCAAACCAGTTGCGGGAGGAGGCTTGCAAGACGTGAGCTCTGCCCTGCAGGAACCTAGCACACAACATCCCAACCCTGCCAGAGTCACACACCCTGCCCAGCCAGAGCTGCCCTGCAAGAGCAGGGAGCCCCACACCCCACCCAGCCAGAACCACTCACCAGGCCCTGCCCTGTTGCTACAGCCATGTGCCCTGCACTCCCAAAGTGGCCGCTACAGCTGCCTCCTTGGCCAAGGGAGCCGCCTAGGAGCTGCACAGGGATACCCCCCATGAAGATTCAGCAACAGTATACCAATCCTGCTGGGGATCTTAGAGAGACACCTTCCCAACTCCAAGTTCTGCCAGAGGAAGCCAGACCTTGCCCTATAGGGATACCAGTGCTACAGAGTGGCTGGGGCAAAGGTGCAGTGGCTGAGGAGAAAATCATTTGTTGAATTGTTGTACTTAGGTTTGGACTGAGCTCAGGTAGAACACCCTCCAGTAGCCATTGAGTACCCAAGGCAGGAAGGTCTCACCTCCCCAGCTGGCAGGTGGCAGAGGGTAGTGGCCAGGCTGAGGGGGCATTGACTTTCTTTTGACTCTAGCAGGTGCAAAGCTCTGGCACATCTGCTTATTGGAGGAACAAGACCACAGCACCATGGGGTTACAGTGTCTAGGCATGAAGAGGTGCAAGTTAGAGAGATACCAGCCCCCTGGTCCAACTCTGCTACTGGGCAGGCCTTTCTGACCCCACAGAGTGCTGAAGTGAGCCACATTTGAGCAGCCAGTAGTCCTCTGCTATCTAGTTGCTAGAGACCTATTGAAGTCTCCCTCTTGAGTGTTGGTACTGACTGGGTCAATTGATTTGGAACTCCTAACCTGGCCAATCACCCAAGGACCCCCTGAAGTAGTACCCTGGTTATGTGGCAACAAGAAGGGTTGATTTTCCTCTCCCAGGTGTTGCCCATTGGGGGTGGGGTGTCTTAGTTGCCTGTATTTCTCCACAGCTGAGATTTCAACCCAGAGTCACTGAACCACTAGGATCAGAAAAAGACCAGCTGAATACAAGACAGAGCCACCTACCCCCACCACACCAAGTAGGTCCCCAAAGCCTCAGACTGTAATATTGTACAGGTCCTTTACAAAGCTGTAGGAAAAAAAGCTACAGTCATCAGTCCCAGATCCATGGCAAAGGGCTGGTTAACCACAACTACAGGAAGCTCAAATCCAATTTCATCTTACCTGCCCATCTAGCCAACTGGTGAAAAATAATCATGGGGTGGAATCAGCGGAAAAACTCTGGCAACATGAATAATCAGAGTAGATTATTACTCCCCAAAGAAATGACAAAACAGACACACCAGATGATCCCACTCATAAACAAATGGCTGAGATGTCGGAAATCGAGTTCGGAATTTGGATGGCAAATAAGATCAACAGAATGGAGGTAAAGATGGAATTAGAATTTCGAGGAGTAATTCAAAAGTTGTCTCAAGAATTCAATGAATTTGAAGACAAAATCACCAAAGATGTTACCACATTGAGCCAAGAACTGGTAGCCCTCAAAGATCTGAAAAATACAGTAGAATACCTCAGTAACAGAAGACAGCAAGCAGAAGAAAGGATCTCTGACATTGAATACAAAGCTTTTGAACACTCCCAAATGCTCAAAGAGGAAAATAAGTGGAGATAAAAAAGGAACATTCACTCAGAGAGCTCTGGGATAATTCAAAGAAAACTAACATTCACCTTATAGGAATTCCTGAAGGCGATGAGGTTGCTTCAAAAGACACAGATGCTATACTGCAAGAAATAATTGAGGCGAACTTCCCAAACATGGCAAGAGATTCTGAAATTCAGATAGCAGACAGTTTCAGAACCCCAGCACACTTCAACCCAAATAAAACATCTCCCAGACACATTATAATTAACTTCGCTAAAGTTAATATGAAGAAGAAAATTCTGAAAGCAGCCAGACGTAAGAAAACCATAACCTATAAGGGGAAGAATAATACTGCAGATCTCTGCTGCTGAAATCTTTCAAGCTAGAAGAGGGTGGTCACCAACCTTTAATCTTCTAAAACAAAATAACTTTCAACCCAGGATCCTGTGTCCAGCTAAAACTGAGTTTCATTTATGATGGAGAAATTAAATACTTCAATGACATTCACATGTGGAAGAAATTTGTCATAACCAAACCAACTCTCCATGATATTCTCAAACCTATCCTCCATAATGCACAGCACAATCCTCTACCACCAAAGTAAACTCACTCAGAAACTTTTGATCAAACTCCAACTTCCACAGTGGTGAAAGGATTAAAAATGTCCACTGGACTTTTGAAAAACTCGATACCCAAAATACTACTAGGCTTATCAATACTCTCAATTAATGTGAATGGCTTAAAATGTCCTCTAAAGAGGCACAGGATTGCTGACTGCATACAAAAACTCAGGCCAGATATCTGCTCCATTCAAGACTCATAGACTCAGGGGGAAGGGATGGTTATCTATAATTCAGGCAAATAGAAGTCAGAAAAAAGTAGGTGTTGCAATTTTATTCACAGATACAATAGGCTTTAAATCAACAAAAGTAAGGAAAGATAAGGATGATCACTTCATATTTGTTAAGGGCAACACTCAACATAATGAGATTTCAATGATTAACATCTATGCACCCAACCAGAATGCACCTCAATTTATGAGAGACTCTTAACAGACATGCGTAACTTGATTTCTTCCAGCACTATAACAGTCAGAGATTTTAACACCCCTTTGGCAGTGTTGGAAATATCCTCCAATAAAAAACTAAGCAAAGAAATCTTAGACTTAAACTTAACCATACAACAATTGGATTTAACAGACACCTACAGAACATTTCATCCTAACAAAACTGAATACATATTCTTCTCATTAGCCATGGAATATCCTCTAAAATTGATCACATCTTAGGTCACAAGTCTAACCTCAGCAAATTTAAAACAATAAAAATTATTTCTTGCATCTTCTTGGACAATCATGGAATAAAAGTTGAACTCAGTAACAACAGAAATCTGCATACTCACACAAAAACATGAAAACAAAATAACCTTATGCTGAATGATAGCTGGGTCAGAGATAAGATTAAGAAGGAAAATACCAAATTTTTGGAACAAAATGATAATGAAGACATGAATTACCAGAACCTCTGGGATACTGCGAAGGCAGTCCCAAGAGGAAAATTTATAGCACTGCAAGCCTTCCTCAAGAGAATGGAAAGAGAGGAAGTTAACAACCTAATAGGACATCTCAAGCAACTGGAAAAGGAAGAACATTCCAATCTCAAAACCAGCAGAAGAAAAGAAATAACCAAAATTAGAGCAGAATTAAATGAAATTGAAAACAAAAGAATAATACAACAGATCAACAAATCAAAAAGCTGGTTTTTTGAAAAGGTCAATAAAATAGATAAAACTCTGGCTAACCTAATCAGAAAAATGAAGAGTAAATTTCTAATTTCATCAATCAGAAATGGCAAAACAAAATAACAACAGATTCATCAGAAATTCAAAAAATCCTTAATGAATATTACAAAAAACTCTATTCTCAGAAATACAAAAATTTGAAGGAAATAAACCAATACTGGGAAGCATGCCACCTTTCTAGACTTAGCCAGAATGAAGTAGTAATGTTGAACAGGCCTATATCAAGTTCTGAAATAACATCAACTATACAAAATCTCCCTAAAAAGAAAAGCCCAGGACCAGATAAATGGTTTCACATCAGAATTCTACCAAACCTTGAAAGAGGAACTAGTACCTATATTACTTAACCTTTTCCAAAATATAGAAAAAGAAGGAATACTACCCAACACCTTCTATGAAGCAAACATCACCTTCATCTCCAAACCAGGAAAAGACCCAACAAGAAAAGAAAATTATAGACTAATATCTCTAATGAATATTGAAGCAAAAATATTCAACAAGATCCTAGCAAACACAATCCAGCAACACATTCAAAAAATTACATACCATGACCAACTGGGTTTTATCCCAGGGTCTCAAGGCTGGTTCAATATACATAAATCAATAAATATTATTCATCACAAACAAACAAACAAACAAAAAAACAAAGACCATATGATTCTCTCAACTGATGAAGAAAAAGCTTTTGATAATATCTTGTATTCTTTCATGATCAGAACACATAAGAAAATGGGTACAGAAGGGACATTTCTTAAACTGGCACAGGCCATCTACAGCAAACCCACGGCCAATATTGTATTGAATGGAGTTAAATTGAAATCATTTCCACTCAGATCAGGAACCAGGGAAGGTTGCCCATTGTCTCCATTGCTTTTCAACATTGTCTTAGCCATCGCAATCAGGCAAGAAAAGGTGATCATTGGGATCCATATAGGGTCAGAGGAGATCAAACTGTCACTCTTTGCAGATGATATGATTGTATATCTGGAAAACATCAGGGATTCTACTACAAAACTCTTAGAAGTGATCAAGGATCAAGATGCTCCACAGCAGCATCTCAGGTTACAAAATCAACCGCATAAATCTGTAGCCTTGATATATATCAAAGACTACCATCTGTAGCCTTTATATATACCAAGGTGAAAAAACAGTCAAGGACTCTATTCCTTTCATAGTAGTGCCAAAGAAAATGAAATATTTGGGGGTTTATATAACAAAGGAAGTGAAAGATCTCTATAAAGAGAACTATGAAACTCTAAGAAAAAATAGCTGAAGATGTTAACAAATGGAAAAACATAACGTGCTCATGTCTGGGAAGAATCAACATCGTTAAAATGTCCATACTACCCAAAGCAATATACAATTTTAATGCAATCCCTATTAAAGTTCCACTGTCATACTTTAAAGATCTCAAAAACATAATACTTCATTTTGTATGAAATGAGAAAAAAACCTTGAATAGCCAAGACACTACTCAGAAATAAAAACAAAGCAGGAAGAATCATGCCACCAGACCTCAGATTATACTATAAATTGATAGTGAACAAAACTGCATGGTACTGGCACAAAAACACAGAGGTAGATGTATGGAACAGAATAGAGAACCAAGAGATGAATCCAGCTACTTACCATTATTTGATCTTCGATGAGACAATTTAAAACATTCAGTGGGGAAAAGATTCCCTATTTAACAAATGGTGCTGGGTAAACTGGCTGGTGACCTGTGGAAGACTGAAACTGAACCCATACCTTTCATCATTAACTAAAGATTAAAGATTTAAACTTAAGACATGAAACTATAAAAATTGGATTAAAGATTTAAACTTAAGACGTGAACCTATAAAAAATACTAGAAGAAAGTGCAGGGAAAACTCTTGAAGAAATTGGCATGGGTGAATATTTTATGAGGACGATCCTCTGGGCAACTGAAGCAACACCAAAAGTACACTACTGGATCTGATCAAACTAAAAATCATCTGCACTGCCAAAAACACAGTAAGTAAAGCAAGCAGACAGCCCTCAGAATGGGAGAAGATATTTTCAGGTTATAGCTGACAAAGCTTTAATAACCAGAATCCACAGAGAACTTCAAAAGTATTATCAAGAAAAGAACAAGTGATCCCATCTCACGATGGGCAAGAGACTTGAAGAGAAAATTCTCTGAAGAAGACAGGCCTACAGAGACATGAAAAAATGCTCATCATCCTTAATCATCAAAGAAATGCAAATCAAAACCATTTTGAGATACTATCTAACTCCAGTAAGATTAGCCCACATCACAAAATCCCAAAACCAGAAATGTTGGCATGGATGTGGAGAAAAGGAAACACTTCTACACTGCTGGTGGGAATGCAAACTAATATGTTCCTTTTGGAAAGATGTTTATAGATCACTCAGGGATCTAAAAATAGATCTGCCATTTGATCCTTCAATTCCTCCTACTAGGTATATAACCAGAAGACCAAAAATCACTTTATAACAAAGATATTTGCACCAGAATGTTTATTGCAGCCCAATTCATAATTGCCAAATCATGGAAGAAGCCCAAGTGCCCATGAAACCATGAACGGATTAATAAATTGTGGTATATGTACACCATGGAATATTATACAGCCTTAGAAAAAGATGGACACTTTACCTCTTTCATGTTTACATAGATGGAGCTGGAACATATTCTTCTTAGCAAAGTATCTCAAGAATGGAAGAAAAAGTATCCAATGTACTTAGTCCTACTATGAAACCAATTTATAGCTTTCATATGAAAGCTATAACCCAACTATAGCCCAAGAAGAAAGGGAAAGAGGAGAGGGAGGGAAAGGGAGGGGAGAGCATGAGTGGAGGGAAGGTAATTGGTGGAACCACACCTACGGTGCATTTTACAAGGGTACATGTTAAATTTACTAAGTGTAGAATATAAATGTCTTAACACAATAACTACAAAAATGCAATGAAGGCTATGTTAACCAGTTTGATGAAAGTATTTCAAATGGTATACGAAACCAGCACATTGTACCCCATGATTGCATTAATGTATGCAGTATGATTTAATTAAAAAAAAAAAAAAAAAAAGGTGGCCTACATCACAAAATCCCAAACTACAGATGTTAGCATAGATGTGGAGAAAAGGGAACACTTCTGCACTGCTACTGGGAATGCAAGCTAGTACGTTCCTTTTTGAAAGAAGTTTGGAGGACACTCAGGGATCTAAATCGACCTGTCATTTGATCCTGCAATTCCTCCTCTAGGTATTTATCGAAAAGATCAAAACTCACTTGGCAATGATGATATTTGCACAAGATTGTTTATTGCAGCTCAATTTATAATTGCCAAGTCTTGGAAGAAGTCCAAGTGCCCATCGACCTGTGAATGGATTAATAAATTATGGTATATTCATACCATGGAATATTATGCAGAATTAAAACAGATAAAGACTTTACCTCTTTTATGTTTATATGGATGGAGCTGGACAATATTCTTCTTAGTAAAGTATCTCAGGAATGGAAAAAAAAAATCCAATGTACTCAGTACTACTATGAAATCAATTTATAATCACTCATACTTTCATACAAGAGATGAATTGCAACTATAGCCCAGGATAAAGGAGGGAAGGAGAGGGAGATGGGATGGGAGGAGGGTGGTTCAATAGAGGAAGAGTTAATGGTGGGACCACACCTATGGAGCATATTGCAAGAGTACAAATCAATCTATCAAGTATTGAACACTAATGTCTTAACACTGTGATTAAGTAAATGAAGGGAAAGCCATGTAGAATGTAAGCACTCCAATTTGTACAAATAATCAACACATTGAATCACACAAAGGCATAAACGTATTCATGATCTATGTATATATGACTTAATAAAAAAAAAAAAAAGAAAGCAAGAGTAAATATAAATTGGTTTCATAAAAGTACTCTAGGAGAGAAATGGAGGGAGAACGGAGGGGCAGGAGGAGGTTTGATAGAGGGAGGGTAAATGGTGGAACCACACCTACGGAGCATATTGCAAAGGTACAAGTCAAATCTATCAAGTATTGAACATAAATGTCTTAACATAATAATCAAGTAAGGCGAAAGCTGCATTGATTAGTTTAATGTAAGCTCTCCAAATTGTATAAAAAAATCAACACATTGTACCCCACATATGCATAAATGTATTCATGATCTATGTGTATAAGACTTAATAAAAGGAAAAACAATTCAACTTGGAAAAAAAATGAAGAAATAAAAATACCTGTAGCTTCACAGTATTTGTAACTATTGTATATCAAACAAAACAGTAAAAAAAATAGCATGGTCCAGTTATTACTCAAATACATACAGATATATTAAATATAAATGATATATGCCTCTGAGTTTGTCTTTATAAGTAAAAAATAACTAGAAGACTATATATCAAAATTTAAACATTGTAACAATTATCTTTAAATGGCAGAATTTCAAATAATCATAAATTTCCTCTATACTTTTCTGTCTGATTTTTTATTGTAATAATCCTGTAATTTTATAATTGTTAAAGAGCTAATTATTTTATTATTATTTTTTTTTTTTAGGAGATAGGGATCTTGCTCTTGCAGACCAAAGTGTAGTGGCATAGTCATAGTAAATAGTTAATTTTTAATATTAGCAAAATTTTTATCAAGTTATATTAAGTCAAATGTCATGTTACATCTGAGTATGTTACATTATTATTATAATACTGTATGTATATGCATAATAATTAACCAGAATAAAAATTTTCAATTAGGTATTTGTATTCTTTTTATAAAAAATACTATTTGACATATTTAATAAGATTTTCATTCAAAATTAATTATTTCAGCTATGATTTAATAAAAAAAAAAATTAAAATAGAAGTGCTCTAATTAAATGTTTCCAAGAAAAAAAAAAGACTTATTTCATATTTAAAGAGATAACCAGCTCCCTGAAAATTCACTTACATGGATGGAATAACACAAAGAAGAAAATATCTAAATGGTACAATCTTTTCAATGAAGTTGTTCAATATTGCTTTAATTTCTAAGTATTCCAAAAATGTAAAAACTTCTTTCAAAGAAATTAGAAGGTTTCTACATTAAGTAGTATAACAGAGAACATATGTAAAAATTTACTAAGAGCAATTCTTGATACTTTTATTCACAACAGTTTAGGTACAGATATTATTTAAATTATATGTAAAAAAAATTATAACAAAATTCTATTCATGATGCTCTATTTTGGTTGATGTATATAAATACAACAAAATAACTCGAAAAAATTTCTATGCCTGGGAAATATGCACAAATGTAAAAAGTCATGGTATACCCAAAGTCATGGATATAACACTAACTAAAAACCATACTGAGTAAGGACTATATAATGCCATTGTGGGTTAAGGGTGATTAAAGGATTACTATATTTATAGGAAAGACTCTGTTGTTTAAAGTCTTCATAAATAAATGGTTTCATAGTGAAGCCTTTCTAATGAAGTGTTTATAAACATCTTTACAAAATATATTGCATTTCCAGAGGTATAGTTATTATGTACTAAGCCAGGGGCGGGGAACCTTTTCATGTTAGAAGGCTGCATTAATTTAATGATAATCAAATAAGAGACCACATTCAAGAAACCTCAGTTAGATATACTTAAAATGTACATTACTGTACAAAACTCCAACTACTATGTACTTAATAATTTCAAAATATGAAAACTAATTTTAAAGTTAACTGACCTTTAAATTACTTTGTTGTGTCTGCATTTGAATATTTGGTTGCAGCATGAAGGTCTGCAGTTTTAGTTGATCCTCTAGATGGGTATCAGTCATTTGTGACCTAAAGTGTGTCTTGATTTGAGTTAGGTGGGAGAACATAGATTTGCAGCAGCGGAAAAGCAAAAAAATATTTTCTACACATGTTGCTTAAGGTGTAGATATTCCATAAGTCAATTGAATCTTTCTTAACATCAAACATCTTTAAAATTTCATCTACTGGGAGCTCAATCAATTCCATCAATAGTTCTTTAGGTTCCTTGGTCGTATTAACTAAGTGAGCCTAAAATGCTAATTTGAGTGTGATGTCATGATTTTGAAAGTCAGTGAACCTTTCAGGGTATTCTCCAACTAATAAGTGTATAATAGCTGTGTATTCTTCAAATGATTCATATGTATCGTGCTGTTCATAAATGACCATTGCTAACTGGAGGATATGTTCATCATCCAAAATTTCCTTTTGAAGAAGAAATATTTTGAAAAAAGATAGATTTTTATGATCTGCTTGGATTTATTACCACATATCATATATAGACATAGTTTTACCTTGCAAAGAAATATTCAAGGTGTTTTTATTTGACATGATATCACACTGAAATGCTGCATTCCTATAGAAATCTCTCAACACATGCTGATTCTGTTCTTCATTAAAATTTAAATATCTGTTCTTGCAAAAAAAAAAAATTGGGGTAACACCTGTACCTGAAATAGCCAACATACTTCAGAATGATATGACAAATCCATACTGAATCATTCAACTTCAGTATTTTACTAACCTGATTATGATATCTGGCATTGCACAAATAGTTAACAATACTTACAACTTGCTGTAAAGAGTCACTTAAAATAGTATAATAGTTTCAGCACAGAGATTTTCTTTTTTCACATTAATATGAGAGTACAAATGTTTAAGTTACATTGTTCTCATTTCTAAGGTAAAGTTCAAGTTGTAGTTGACCCCTTCACCCAGGGGATGTGCTGAACATCCTCACTCACATTGTGCACATTAGGTGAAATCCCACCAATTACCTTCCCTCCTCCCTCCTCTTCCTTCCCCCTTGCTAGACTATACTTAAATTTTTTCTTTCCTGTGGGTGTGTAGTTGTTTATAAATTGGTTTCTTATTAGTATTACGTAGATTAGATACTTTTTTTACATTCTTGAGATACTTTACTAATTAGAATGTCTTTGAACTCTATCCAGGTAAACACAAAAGCTATAAAGTCTCCAGCTTTTCTTGTAGCTGAATAGTACTCCATGATATACATATACCACCGCTTTTTAATCCATTCCTGGGTTGCTGGGCACTTGATTTGCTTCCATGTCTTGGCAGTTGTGAATTTAGCTGCACTATACATTCTGACACAAATGTCCTTGTGGCAAAATGATTTTTGTTCTTCTGGATAGATATCTAGAAATGGGATTGCAAGATCAAATGTAAAGATGACTTTTAGTTCTCTGAGAGTTCACCATACTTTTTTCCATAGAGGTTGTATTCATCTGCAATCCCACCAGCAGTAGAAGAGATTTTGCTGAAGCAAGATATAATGAGAAGAAATGATAGTATCTGTTATCTGTCAATACTTTTTTTATCTGCACAATAAACACTTCATGTTTTCTTGTCATGGAAGGTTCACTGTCTGTACATTTCACTAACGAAGTTTACCAAATTCAGTCCAACTTCATGACATTCATCTTGAAAGTTGTTGACAATATCTATTCCCCACGACCTATTCATAAGAGTTCCCAAAGCTAGTAACTCTTCATAGCAAAGAAAATCTTCTGTGCATATTAAATGAAGTATAAAACCTGCATCGAGTCAGTAGCATCAGTTCCTTTATCCCAAGTAATTGAATAATATGCATTTTCTTTCTGAATGAAGTAATACATGAAATTATTCTATGAAGTTGAAGGCTAATTGGTGCTGCTGATCAGTTATGGTTTTCCTTGAAAGAAGCAGTTGGAAATATTAAGCATCCTACAACTTCAAGAATGCATTCATTCACAATTTCTACTTTCACAATTTCTGTATCACAGAATGCCTACCCTTATTTCTCAAATATATAATCTATTTTATAAATTGTTTCAGTGGCTTTATTCCCAGGTCTTATTGCTGCTTGGAAGACCTCCTTTGCTTTTGCTTTTCATCTCTTAATTTCTACAATACAATCTTCATATCTCTCCCTCTAATTTAAAATATTTGTGGCTTTATGACTGTTATAATGCTGATGAGCATTGATTTTCTGTAATGTTGATATTGCAGTATCACAAAGCAAGCTAATCATTTTATCCTTAGCAAAAATAAGAAAATATTACAATTCTCAATCCTCATTTTTAAAAAAATGTTTTCTTCCTTTAGTGTTCTCTTGGTCTTCTTTGACATGATAGGAAGTTAAGCAGACAGAATTAAAAAATATTGTCAAGCTGTGCAACTATTCACAGACTCACAGTGAATAGAAATAGAAACACAGTACACCACTGTCAAAGGCTGATGAAAGACTGGCAAACTCAACCCCCATAAACTCTCACCAACCAGACTCATGCAGTAGCAGCACCAGTCAGGTAGGAAAAGTTAGAATTAAATCATAAGCACAGTAGCCATGAATTTAGCCCTTATGACTTACTAATGTTCTAATTGTACAGTCAATCTAGGAGGATAATTTCATTGGAACTTATTTTATTCTTTGGCTTTTTAATATGTTCATTTTAAAAATAAAAACAACAAACAAAAATGTATTAATGAAAAGATCTGTTCTATAAAATTTGAATTCAGTCAAAAGGCCACATTTATGGACCTAGAAGGCCACATGTGGCTGCAGGTTCCCCACCCCTGTAGTAAGCCTTTTAAACACTTTTAAGAGATGGTTTAGAAAACATTTTCTTTTTAAATGGTGTGGGCCTACAAGTAAAAAAAAAAAAATTATACCAAGTCTTTTAATGTTAAGCACAACTTACACAAGAGCAACTTCCTGAGTCATCTTGTCCGGTGTCTGAAATTGAGTGTTCATTTATCCACATATTCTGAGGATCTGCTCTGAGCTCTGAGTAGTCAACAAGGTCTATTTGCCGGCCTCAAGAAGCTTTCATGTTGGTAGATACCTACAGATACTGAGTATTTTCAATGTGTCTGTCACTATTCTAAGCACTTCCAATGGTTTAACCCACTTACCTATAAGTTAACACCTTACACTATGAGTTAGGACCTTTCATTATCTTCATTTTACAGATGAACAGGTCAAGACATAGCTTAAGAAACTTGCCCAGTTAACCCTCTTCTGGATTTCTATTCTTCCCATTATTTTCACACAAATGAAATTGTATTCTAGAGACACATTCTACCTTTATTTTTTTTCTCTCTCAGCCATTATAATAAAACAAGCAAAAATCCAGTAAGCCATGGTTTACAGAAAGTAGAATGGCATCAATAAAAGCATTAATGGATGAGTAACCCTATTCATTGGATATGGATATGTGGTTCCTTCCTTTGTAAAATAGATAAAAGCATAGTACCTATGTTCAGAAAATTACTGCAAGGAATACATAAGATTGTAATATAAGGTGTTTAGCCCTGTAACTGGCATAGATTAAGTACTCAACAAAAGTTGGCTGTTGTTATTGTTTGTTTAATGATTATTTATAATTCATTGTTGAATGAGGGTGGAGACACAACCATTTGTTGGATGATGCCTGCTGATGTCTGGCAGATATTATTAGCATTACCCATAACAATTTTTTAATTTTTTTTTTTTTTTAAGAGAAAGGTTTATTTTCAAATACCATGCACATGTGGGGAACCATAAGAATGATTTCCCCTATAATAATTATTGAAAAAAAATACAATCCAGACTTTAAGATAATAAATAACAGCTATTAATCATAATAAAATATGGGTCCAATATTTTTTGTTACAAAGTCCTCTGCATGGCTCAGCACCCGTAGCACAGTGGTTACAGCGCCAGCCACATACACCAAGGCTGGCGGGTTCGAATCCAGCCCAGACCAGCTAAAACAACAATGACAACTGCAAACAAACAAACAAACAAAAAAATAGGTGGGTGTTGTGGCGGGCACCTATAGTCCCAGGTACTTGGGAGACTGAGGCAGATTGCTTAAGCCCAAGAGTTTGAGGTTGCTATGAGCTGTGATGCCATGCACTCTACCGAGAGTGACATAATGAGACTGTCTCAAAACAAACAAACAAACAAACAAACAAACCAAAAAGCAAAGTCCTTTCCATAACTGGTGTAATATGGATGTTTTTCATTTTTCTCCATATTATAGGGAAAGCCTAATATGCTGTTTTTTAGGAGATATAAGTATTGATATTGTAGCTGTAAACTTGCCATCAGGGCTTACACAAAAGGTTTCACTGGAGACATGGCCTCATTGGAATATCATATGACATGCAAATGTAAATAGAGGGGCTAAAGTAGGCTATGGTTGGTCAAAATTACTTAAAGCTTTTGAAGAAACAGGGAAGAGTGAAGTAATCAAATGGAAAGACATGGTGAAAAAAAATCCTAAATAACCTACCTCAAAATAAAATACACGCACACACACCCTTTAAAAATAATGAAATCAAACTACCATTGTTGACTTCCTTTTTACAAGGGTCTTATAATGGCTGTAATAATAAAAGCCTCCATGCATTGCCTACTTTCTCTATGCTAGGCATTGTGCTCTCCTTTACATGTATTGCTTCATTCAGTCCTGCTACACGGCTGAGAAATTGGTAACATTACACTTTTTACAGCTAAATAAATTGGAGCAAAAAGCTAGCACATCTCAGAGACTGGCTGAACTAAATTTTCTCCTATAGGAGACCATCGGTCACGGCCTCTTTCAGGTTCAGAGAGAATAAATAATCCTCTCTTCCTCTTTGCCTTTCAATAAGGCTCACTGGTCTCCTTTTCTTCAAGGATTATACCTATAATAAAGTTTGCCCCACTGGAAAAGACAGAAAACTTCAGCCCCTACTGCTCTAGATCAGCAGTTCTTGACCTGTGGCTCATGACCCACAGGAACTATATTAAAGGGCCGCAGCATTAGGAAGGTTGAGAACCAAGTGGGCCAAATAGCTCATCCACTATCATACCCTTCAGAGAGAGTCTCTCCTCATAATCATACAAAGGTCACGTATTCTTGTCTACAACACAGCATAAACTATGGCTTACATCTTACATACATGTACAATTAACATATTATAAATGGAAGAAAAATTCCATTATATATTTCCAAAGTATTATTCTTACCATTTAACAACAGGTGTCTAAATTTTCTAGTATCAGATTTACTAGTTCAGCTTTGCCACCAAATACTATTAGACTTAAATTCAGACTTTGGGCTCTGCTGTTTCCTTGCTATTTATCTTATCTCTCATGGTTGCTGTTGTTGTGCTTACTGTTATTTAATTATAAAATGGAGATAGCAATATGTATTTGACAGATCCATTAAATAAATGAGATAATGTATTCAAAGAACTAAGCATGGTGCCTGGTACATAGTGAGGGTTCACTGAAATGGTGGCTATATTATTATAATTAATATCTTCTAATTTTCTAACTACAATGGATAGTATTAAACTACAATGTATATTATAACATGTCAGTGGAATTTATCCAGATGTCTAGGTATGTGGTAATGTACATAGTTATTTTTCTTGTAATCTGGAAAAGGAAGTACTTTTAAAAGTATTTAAATATAAAGTCTCTATATTTACCTCCTGTTATTCATGGACATCAGAACCCCGAAAAATGGCATTCCTAGGAATCAGTCTCTTTCCAAACCACCAATATCTAGATTGAGCAAAGCTTTTATTTATGAATTATAACAAGTAGTAAGCCTTGTATGATTCTGAATTGAGACAGCCAAGTAAAGGATTATTTTACAATCACTAGAAAAATCTCAAATCATATTGCAGTAATGGTTACAATGAATTCACAAATACTGATGACCAAATTTAAAACATACACTTTAATCCCATCTTAAATAATGGTATAGTATTCTCCCCTATAATAGAAAATAAAAATATTTATGCTTAGTTTCATACTTATATATCTATTTCAGATATATTGATGAACAACATAGTGAAAGAAGCAATGAATTTTTCTTTGCAGAGCATTAATTTGATATTAATAACAAATTAAATTAGGGTATGTAGCATATAAAAAATTAACATAGCTTCACATGAACTACCGTTAATTTTGTACAAAATTAAAATTATACGGGGTCACAAACTCAAGAATGAAAAAGATTATTTTAAATCTCAAAAAGTGTACAAAGACTAAGTTTAAGAGATTTCTCTCTTTTAAATATAGTAAAAAATCTAGAGTGCTACTAAAAAAAGATGTCTTTTGAAATACCAGGCAGCCTATAACTTACATAATGTTGATAAGCTTTTCTAATGATAGTATTAGGCATTAAAAGGAGAATAAAATACATATTAAATACTCTTTGTCTGATTTTTAAAAATGAACATCAAGGGAAAAAATGGTCACAATAATATTAATACAATAGTGACATAGAATAGAAGGATGCTTATAGTATCTGGAAATTAATGTTTCTGAAACTAAGTTTCTTTATTTAGTTTATTTTAAAGTTATTTAAGGTCTTATGATCTGGTATTTTGAGTTCTATAAATAAAATAACTCAGTTTGTACATATTAAAATGTCCATTAAAATGAAACATTACAGAGTAAAATATTCTTCAATACAAAATACAGGTAGGTTCTAGTTTTGCTGAGGTTAAATTACCTCATGAGAAATGCTGGCTATATTCTAGAATTAATACTGAAAAATTTTAGGTATTGCTCTTAATAATTTCACTTGAAGTCATTTTTGAGTTTTTTAACTTTTTTTCTAAAGTGATTTATTTTAAAACAAGATCAACAATTTGAGACTAGCTTAAAAAGATAACAAACTAATGTATTATTGTCCTCTGCTAATACGAAAGTATATACTTTTAATATTGTTCTTTACCATAAAACACATATTTTCTTTGGTAAAATACTTTTCTGGATTATTAAAAAAAACACAGTTTTTTTCTGGAATATACTATTACATGGTAGAAAAAAAAATGAAGAAAAATTTATTTGCATCTCCTTTAAATTATTCACAATACTTTGAAGCTTTTATTCTCTCCAGTTAGTGCAATTTATTTTTCTACATGTCTCAGTAGCAAACAATGTTATTTAGACTCTAACCTGGCATGCTACAACCTCTGGCCCGCCCTTGAGCCCCTCCATTGCAAAGGTCTCCAGGTGCAGTTTGGGTAGCTGCAGGGTGAAGTCATTCCTACTTGCCGCAGTCCGTGACAGCGAGATCTGATCTCTGACCTAAAGGGAAAAAAACAGCATCAATGGTAATTCCCCTTCAGACACATTAACTGGGATGAACTGGGTCCCCTTGAGCCCACTGAGTGGACTTGCATTGATCGCTGGACCTGAAATCCATGAATAAATTTAGGACTAATTGATTTTTCGTTGCAAATAAATCTCTAATTCAGAGTGCTGGGGGAGAATGTTAAGAAGAAAAAGCATCCTCCTGCTTGAAATGAGGGTGGGGAAGAAGAGTCACTGGAGCTCTTCTGATCAAGAGGTTTTAAATTATTTTTCCACAGCACCACCCTCAAAAGGTAATGGAAAGAAAAGAAAAAAAATTCACAAAAATCAAAAACAACAGCAATCTCCTAACTATTATTACCCCTTCTCAATAATATGTTTAATTTAACTGATATTAACTGATAATATTGGACAAGATAGTTATTAGGCACTAGTCTTTTAAAAGAAAACTTCAATAAAATAACCCTGGAATAAAAGCAAATATACTCAATACAAAAGGATACATAAAGATATGCAAGTAAGAAGTGGTTTATTTGCCCTTTACGCTTCTAAAATTACAAGATTTTATTAAACTTGAGTCTTGATGATTAAATACATATAAACCAACTTAGTCACACAATTTCTAAATAATTTTATGGATAAAAATCAGGAATATTTATACTACATTTTAAGTATTCAGAAAGGTAACAATACAAACACATCACAGATCTAGCAGAAACACCAATTCTCTAGCCAGTACAGAATCATATGCAGTTGATATCACACTGCCACCTTCTGGACAAATGAGAAAATATTCCCTATATAACACAAAAGCTCAAAGGTAGATATTTTGGGTTTTCATTTCCAAACTTAGTAATAGCCTTAAGAATTCCACAGTTTAGTTTGCATTTAAGAGCACTAATCTCTTGTTTTTGATCATTTAGTTTACTAATAGTTTTCCTGTATATGCATATTAATATTTTCTAACTTTATTTGTAGTTGAACAGCTTTTAAAAATTTATCTCTTTGCTACCATATATTTGATAAATATACAATTAGCTTAATGTCACTGGATAATAAGTTTTTATGAGCAAAGGTCAAAAATAGTATAAGTAAAAAAATAACATTAATTAAATAAATTCATTTATATCTACAGTTTTATTTGAATAACACCAAATGTAATTTGGGAATAATATCTGATAGAAAACTTCTTCCTTGTTTTTCTATTCTTCTTGGGCAACATGCAAAATGATTAGAATTATTTTTTATTATATGAATTAATTATATTACAATATATACATTTCACAAAACTATCTTACTCCATAGTTTCCTTAAACCAACAAATACACACAAATGATGACATCTTTAATTGTTTATGCTAATCTGTGAGTATAAAAATCCTTATATTTCCCAAGTTGATTTGAAGACTTTCTGTCAATAAGAGAATGTCAAAGTGCATACTGTAAAATATATACTATGATGCAATTTTTATAATAGTATGAGTACTACATGTATACTAGCGTCCCAATTCAGAATGTGTATTTATCTGCAACATTCTCTAGAGTCTTTAGTCAGGATGAGAATGCTATTAAACTTACTTAGCACAACAAAATAAATCATATTTTATATTTGCTTTAGTTTTATATTTTATATGTATGAATACCTTCTCTTGCTTTTTTTGTCACCAATCTGCACTCAGATAAAAGAAAACATTAATGTGGATTAAGGTAGTAAGAATTTATCAGCATCAAACCACTAGTGTTTTGCCTTCTACCCTTCTGAACCATAGTCAATAGATCTAAATATTTTACTGCACCCAGGCCAATTTATTGTTTGATGTTTAAAAACTCACCCAGAATCAAAGAAAATTTATTAAATTTGAGCCCCCAAATGAGATACTATTAGCTTTGAAAGTCAAGTTTAACTGCGATATTGATGATTCTCTTTTTTCTGTGACAAAATTCACTAGGGAAATCCTGGATGTCAAAGTACAAAAGCAGATTGCTAATACAGGCAAAGAGAAGAGGGGGGAACTATAAGCAATGTAGGTACAATCCACAACATACTTCGTGTACTGGAGGTCCTTAAACCCGATTAGTGTCAGGCACCATATCTTATCCATGAAGCTTGACAGTGAACAGTAAGCCACATTTTATATTCTCTAAATAAACTTTAAGAGCAACATTAAGCTGGGGTATTTTGCATTTAAAATTGTAATTTTTTGTCATTTTAATATTTTTTCTACATTACTTAATTTGTCAAATTAAACAATTCTTTATATTAGATGGGGAAAAAACTTTAAAATGCAGCTTATACCTAATGATGAACATAATTACATTATTTGAATAATATGTATGTGATAATACTTGAATTACAAATATATTTTGATTGCTGATAATGACATTAAGAGACAGAGACCTATAATATGTATATAATCGATGTAATATCACAAACATTTTGGCTATAATTTTAAGATTTTTTTTTCCACCTTTAAATTAAACTGAAATTTTAAGAGTAGACACCTAAAATATTTTCCAAATATTCCTAAGAAAAAGTTTATAGAAAAATGGTAAAAGGATTGTTTAGGAATTCTTAATGAGTAAAAAGGAGTGAAAGCATCATGTTAAAAAACAGTGACACCAAGACAAGCAAAAACATAACGGTGCAGCAAAGGAGCAGGAAGGAAAGGTGACAAGGAACAAGGAAAACCTAAGGGGTGAAGAGAAGAGACTGTTCAGAAAGAATGTAGAAAGCTAGTCTGAAATTCAAGGTGCAAACAGGACAAACAGGGAAGAGACTCAACACAGAGTAAAATTGAGAAAGGACTCTCAATTTTGTTCATGAAAAAAATAGAACAGGCAGACTGGAGAACAAAGTAAAATATTTTTAAAAGACATAATGCTGAATTTCTTTAGGAAATAGTGCCCATTGGAAACAAAATTATTCTTTCCAAGAATGAGAATCTAAAGCAAATTCCTTACTATCAAAAATTTTTTAAAGTAATATTAGAATAGTAAAATTCTTCCTGAAATGTCTACCTTTCAAAATACAGATTTTAGTGTGTATTATGATTAAAACCACCACACTCATCTCTCTATAGATTAAATTATAATTTAAAATTTTTAAATAATTTCAAAAGTTATTCTTTAATTGTTTATAATACATAATTACTCACCTTATAATTAAGACTCTAAACCTTTTCAATTATTATTTACACATGTGATAAAAACATATATTACAATGTTTTTCTGCTACAGAATGTGTGGTAGTTCATTTTTAACATATTTTGAAATTTTTCACAGAATTTCATAATAGAAATGATAATTGTAAAATTTTATGCATTTTTAGAACATCCTATAAAACTGTACAATTTTATAATATTATAATATTTTTAAAGGAATGAAGTTAAATGCCTACATTACTTCTCTAAAATTTTGACTTTTAGAAAGAGCAGTTTACTTTCTTTCTTATTATACATGTTCAGAAAGCAGATTATTTCTAATAGATATTGTCAAAAGAAACAGATGTATAAAGGAAAATAAATGAAACTTTCTATAAAGTCAAAACATTGTCATGAAATATATTTACAATAGATATATTTTATTGTAACGATACAATCCAGATTTAAGTGATTCATAAAATCTATGCTATACTATTTCCATTTTTCTGCTTAGCCTTTACTTACAAGCCACCAATCTGTTTTCTAATTTTCTGTACTCCCACCATAACACAAAAAAAGCTATTTCCGCTAGATGTACCAACTATGAAATTAAATTAGTCATTTTTAGAAAAATTGCTCAACTCTTAAAATGTGATCTTTTATCATGTACAGCTATAAATCTCTCTGAACTCAATGTTGCATTAAAAAAAAAAAAGGGCTTCATGAAATGATTTACTAGCTGTGTTTTTACTAGGATATGGACCCAGGATTATTCAGAGTATAGGTGAAAACTGAGATAGACTTAAAAACACATGTAAAAATATATGCATTGCCTGAATCCTACCGTGACGGGGAACAGGAATGAGTATCAAGAATTCATATCATAGTTTGTCTAAAATTTTACTTACTGCAATCTACTATGGTGACCAATGTTTCAAAATAAAACTTTTAATCAGAGATATTCCAATATAAATGCAGACCTGTACCATTTTTCCATAACCGCCATCCTTATCAATCTGTGTTTATGTTATACTTTGCCTCCATGTTCCTGCCTTCCTTTGTCCTATCCCTTCCTGTGTACTTTTTTCTACTCCCACTTATTCCTTATTGCCCTTCCTCTTGCTTTTATGTTATTTTTCATCTTATGCATTAGAGTAGCCTGCATACTACTTTTCAACCTATGCACCAGAGAGCAGTGTATGTATGTATGTGCTCTTAAACACACACACACACACGTCACTATGAAAGTTTTGAAACAGAGTTTGTTATGGTCCATTATTTCAGTTCCAAGAAACACAGTTGATAGCATCCTTTCTGATGCACCCACGCAAGTTTCAACTTGCTTGGCTTATTATCAGGGTTGCTGGGAGGGCTTTGTTTGTTTCCATCTGTGCAAATTTTACATTTCTTGATTTTTGTGTATCTCAAAATTGGAATGACCCACATATTTTTCTTATTCTTTAATAATGTAGTATAACAATTATTTACATTGTATTAGGTATAAGTATTCTAGAGATGACAAAGCATAACGTAGGATATTCCTAGGTTATTTTACATTAGGGATGAAAGCATCTGTGAATTTTGGTGTCTGCCGGGGTCCTAGAACCAATCCATGGATGCTGAAAGATGACTACTGCCATCTCTAACATGAGAATACTGAGTTTGGTGCTCTTAGCACCAAATAATAATAATGCCTCTTCATATATATACATGAATAGCTAATAGTTGAAGAAAGTACTAAAGATTTTGGTACTTCTATTTCTCTGCCTCCCAAAACAATTTTTTTTTTCCTTTTCTTTATCTCCAGTATGGTAATCTTGTCAAAATGTTTAGGTTTTATAAATGTAGTTTTGTGATAAGCAAGGAAGAATATTAAACATCCTTCTTTTCCTAAGTAGTTTCCTTGCACCTGCACACATTCTCATTCATTCACACCTTCTCTCTATTAGTCTCTTTTTCTATCTCTTACACATACATAATTATTACATAGAGAGACAAGTTACTTGTGTAGAAATCATCCTCACATAGTGATCACAATCTCACATCCCAGGACATATGCACACCCACAGAAGGAGATGATGACACTGTCTCAGAAGCAGGCACTGCATGCATTCACACCACAGCAAACACAGATGCATAATTTAAAAAGTGGGAGGTAACTTGCCTTCTTTTGCTGGGATATTATTTAACCTAACCTGTATGTTTTGAGCAGAGATAGAACTCTCCAATGACTGCCAGCTGCTGTCACTACTAAATAATGCAAAGTCTACTACCACAACCATCCCATATATTGTAGTTATGTGCCAACATGGAACTAAAAAAATCAACCAAATTATCAAGCTGGCTGTATCCTAATTATAAATCTGAAAAACTGATCACTCAAATCAAATTACCAAACTGGAAAACTGGGTGATTTGATCATCGATATTATGATAGATCTGTGGTATAGGCTATATAAGACATACCTCACAAACTACCATAACCATTAGCTATTTAAACAAATATAAAAACTCACACTTGAGAACAGAGAAAAATATGTACAAATTGTTATAGTCTTCCACACAGACATATTTCTTGCCTAGGGTAAATTATGTCAAAGGATAAAGACAGATGCACACTGAAATGAGTTATTTAGATGTGTTTAAGCTAAAATTTGCAAAACGCAATGATATTCTATAGTGTGTTATCTTTAATTTGTCAAGATTTTAAATTCTTCTTGAGCTGGAGTATCATTTTTAGCTTGGCTAGGTCAGAATGACACCGAACAATATGAATGATGACACACAAGACAGCTATATGGACAGAGTTGTCATCAGCAAGACAAATTTGTTAACATCTGTGTGTCCAGCTCAGTTGATCTTTAGGAACCAGAGTCAAGAAACTGAGAATGGAGGAGAGTTCAAATACCCTAAGTAATATTGAAGAAGTCATTGATGAACCACTTAAAATTAGGTTTTTAGAGGCACAAGATTATGTTTTAACTTTTAAAATATTGTTAGCATCATAAATTAAAATTATTCTATGGTCTTTGTATTCTTTATAAACACACTGACACTAAAAGTCAAATATAAATAACTATTATTATTTATTCTGATTAACCAGTTTTAAGATAAGGTTACCTCTTTCTTACAGGGTATTCTTACAATTGAAGTTAGACATTCTACTCATGATCTTGTTTAGGCAAGGTAAATATAGACGGTATTTTAGCATACAAATAAAGTAGGTGACAATATAAATAAGACTTCTGTTAGAAGTCTAGAGAATTCTAACAGATGGCGTTGGTTATGTATAGAATTATATGTTGGCAAAGTTTGACTCTACAAACATTTATTAAGTGCTTACTGGATACTAGGCACTGTGATAGATGCTGAGAACTTAAAAATTAAGAAGACTGAAATCCATCCCTCAAGGACTTCAAACTTTAGTGGCATAATTAATCTCTCAAAATGTATTTTCTAGCCTCCCATTTATCTATAATGTCATGTTTCTCCTGTCAATTGCTATACTGCCTTCTTCTTTGCCAGACAGTATCATGTTAATCAATCTCAAACCTTTATTTTTAGCCCTGACTTTTCCCCTGAGGTTTAGACTCACACACCTGGCTGACTATCCAACAGTTACCTTAAACTCAGTATTTCAAAAACAAAACTCATCATTGTCTCCTTTGTTCATCATACTTAAAAGTTTTTAAATAATTTGAAATTTTTTATTTTATTTATTTATTATTCTGTTTGGGACAGTTTTAATGTTTTGTTGGTTTTTTTGTCACAAAAACAGGAATGTACCTATACAAAGGCTCAAAATAGGCAATCTTTTTAAACAAAAAGGCAATGATTCACAAAAGACTATGAATAGAACATGTAACTAGTTGATACAAATCTAATAGGATTTGTTAAAATCAGTCACATCTAATACATCTGAATGTTCTTGTATAAAATATCACATGAAGAAAAGAAGACTATCAATGTCTAAAAAAATGGGTTTGTTCATAGACAATCTGACAAGTTACCACAAAAAGTGTTTCCTGAGACATAGGAAATGCAACATTATTCTTCTTGAACACTTAGTTCAAGACTTTCCACTCAATAAAATAGCTTAGGATCTAAAACTGAGAAAATATATTTGAGTACAGCTTGTGAAACTTAATACTTTTTCTTTTTCCTTTTTGTTTTTTTTTCATCATCAGAGGGTATTACTGAACTTACAACCAACTTGCCCGCTCAGTATGCAGTTCAGGTGTGAGACACTTCTTTGTATAGGAGCCTGTACTCTCCTCAATCCTATGCATGCAGATGTCTTAATATAGGCAGATAGTTTCTCCCCATTCTGTAGTTTTAATCTCCCTATTAGCAAAAAGAGGTAACCAGCCCCTGTAGACTGAAGGGACTAGAGTCACAGGATGGGGATTTTCCTCTTAATTTTTATTTTGATGCTTGGAACTCCTGATGCAACATTCTAGAGCAGGGTGTTTGGGACCTGCTATGCCCAAGGGACTGATAATGGAAAAAGCTCTATTTATTCTTTGTGATTTGATGCACAGATGAAAAGCTTAACACACAATAACAGAAGTTGGTTGTTAATAAATCACATCCTAGTCTTTCAGTGCTTCCATAAGCAGACATCTTCACTGCAACATCAATGATGCATATGTCCAAATTAGTTAAAAAGACCGTCAAATTCCTTTTCTCTTAGTTCATCTATTTTTCACTGTCTCTTGGTCCCAAGTTTATTTGAATGATTACCTTCCAGCCTCGGCATCCTCTCCTATTGCTCACTGGGGTGCTCTCGTTTATCCCCGTGTTTTGTGGGCTGTTGGGAGAGGGCCCTCGGGAAGGGTTTGCCACTGTAGGGAGGTTGTGAGTCACTGGGATGCCTCCAGGGATGATCCCTTCCATGGCTGCAGGCAGTCCTTATGGAGCCACCCCCACGATGCCTGGTGGGTATCTGTATGTGGCACCATTGAGCTCGGGATGAATTGCTTGATGGTCTATTACTGACCAAGGACCTGACGTGACAAAGAATTCCTTGTTCACACAGTTTCGTAAGTTTTCTGGGATGCGGCCTGTGATTGCCCAGCCGATCTCTGTGGCAGCAGCCTCCCTCATCTCCAGTGAGGCCTGCTCACTGTACCAGGCCGTGTGGGGGTACAGATGAGGTTTGGTGCATCCTTCAATAGACGCTGAGCAAAGCTAAAGGGCTCCGATTCATGCACATGGAGGGACGCCCCTCTATCCTGCCCTGCTTGAGGGCCTAGGCTAAGGCTTTCTCATCCACCAGGCCACCATGGCCGCATTCACAAGGAATGCTCCTTGTCTCATCTGCTTTATAGTAAAGTCATTGATGAGGTGGTGGTTATGTTCATTGAGATTGCAGTGCAAGGAAACACAGTCGCTCTGATACAGCAAGTCCTGTAGAGTGTAGACTCTATGCACACCCAGGGACCTCTCTATCCCATCTTGCAAGTAGGGGTCTTGCAAGTAGGGTTACAACTATAACGCTGAATCCAAAGGCCTTGGCTCAAACAGCTACCGCTTGCCCCATGCGACCAAAGCCGATGAGGCCCAGTGTCTCCCCGTGGATGCGTGCTGCTCCCGAGGCCACCTCTCGGATCTGTTCCACACTCTGTACCCGCATGCCCTCCCGCAGTACCTGGTACAGCCACGTGTTTCTCCGGTACAGGTAGAGAGCGTGGCAGATGGTAGAATCTGCCGTCTCTTCCACTGCTGCGGACAGGATGTTGCATACAGCGATCCCGAGCTCGCCAACAGCCTTGATGTCCACGTTGTAGTAGCCACTGCTTATCCGCACGATCACTCGCAGGGCGTTGAACTTCTCCAGGTCCTCCCTGGTGAGGGTGATGGTGTGGTACATCATGGCGCCCACGGCCTCGTTTAACACCTTCTCGTGGATCTCCTGAGTGGACTGGGCATCACAGAAGGCCATGGTGGCCAGGTCCTTCAGGATCGGCCTCTCCACTCTGCAGTCGCAACCGTCCAACAGCGCCACCAGGGGCCGGGGATGCAGGGGGCCATTTCTGATCTGGGGGCGGTTACCTTCGCAAATTCTGTCCAAGCGCTGTCTCTTGACTTGGTGATTATCCACAAGGGCCATTCTTTACGGAACTTTGCAACTCTCAGATTCAAATGGCAAAGCAGTCCTCTAAGAACTTAGGGGAACTCAAGGAGTCTGCGTGCTTTTCGCCACTATGAACCCGATATAAATCTGTCCACAAGCTCTATAATTGACACGGTGGGCTGTCCGCCTTTTTAAGGAAATACAGCTTCGTTGGTTCACCACGTCCTCGGTGAAAGGCGCCCACGGCGGCAGCCACTGGGCGGCACCCTTTCAGCACGGTGTGGCTCGGAGTTTGGGATCGGTCCCTCACTCCTCAAGCCGCTTCTGAGCCACCTTAAAATCTGGTGTCTCTTCTTATAAGAATACTAATCCCATCAAGAGGGCTCCAGCCTCCTGACTTAATTATTTACCAAGGGCCCCAATCTCCAAATACCCATAGAGTTGATTAAGGCTTCAACATACAACTTTTGGTGAGACACAAACACACTCAACTCGCAGCACTACTATTTATTGAATTCATGCTATATGCTAGAACTAAGCACTTTAATTACCTCATTTAATCCTCCCAACAACTGTACCATTAAATAACATTATATCTCTATCTAACAGATGGAGAAAATTAGCTATACAATTAAATAACTTTGAAGGTAACATAGCAAGTAAATACAACCACTGTGATTTTTTTGTCCAATATTTGGATTTTTATTTTATACCCCTTAGAATGTTACATATATCATTATGGATGTAAATACAGCATAGGGCAGTTTAATTTAGCCAAAATAATTGAGATTATTTCAATATTAAATATAAATTAGAAATAACCATGTTTTAACCTCATATAAATGGTATGTACAGTTCAAGTCAATGATAAATATACAGTAAGACTATAAATAAAATGTTCATAATAAAAGATCTCCTCTTAAATGACAGTATTCTTTCATATATCTATTCCTCATATAAATAGGTTGTTTTGGCACTCATTCTTCATTGGTTCTTAAAAGATCTAGCATCATAACCAGATATTATTAGTTTTATGTAGACTCATAAGTAACCAGATAGTTTTGTGTATCTATATATACATTTTACATCTGAATAAAGGTTAAAGTCCCAGTTGCTCCATGTAAATAGCTTGATAAATTGCCATTAAAATGGCTACCATTTCCAGAAATTAAAAAAAAAAAAAAAAAAAAAAAGGTAGGTGTGGTGGCTCATGCCTACAATTCTAGTACTCTGGGAGGCCAAGGCTGGTGGAGTCTCTGAGCTCAAGAGTTTGAGAGCAGCCTAAGCAAGAGTGAGACCTTGTCTCTAAAAATAGCCGGGGGGGGGGGGGGCACCTGTGGCTCAAAGGGGTAGGGCGCCGGTCCCATATGCCTGAGGTGGCGGGTTCAAGCCCAGCTCCAGCAAAAACCACACACACACACAAAAAAAATAGCCAGTGGGGCCTAGCACAGTGGCTCATGCCTGTAATCCTAGCACTTGGGAGGCTGAGGGAGGTAGATTGCCTGAGCTCACAGGTTCAAGCACAGCCTGGGCCAGAGCAAGACCTTGTCTCTAAAAATAGCCAGTGATTCTCTGTCTCCAAAAAAACAAAAATAAAAATAGCCAGGGGTTATAGTGGGTACCTATAGTCCCAGCCACTTGGGAAGCTAAGGGAAGAGGACTATCTGAGCCAAAGAGTTTGAGATTGCCGTGAGCTATGATGCCAAAGCACTCTACCAAGGGCAACAAAGTGAGACTGTCAAAAAAAAAAAAAGGAGATTTCAATTCCATATTTCAAATATGTGTGTGTGTGTGTGTGTGTGTATATATATATATATATATATTTTTTTTTTTTAGACAGAACCTCACTATGTCACCGTCAGTAGAGTGCTGTAACATCACAGCTCACAGCAACCTCAAACTCTTGGGCTTAAGCAAGTCCTCTTGCCTCAGCCTCCTGAGTAGCTGGGACTAAAGGCACTCGCCATAATGCCCAGCTATTTTGTTGTTGTTTTTGTTGTTATTGTTGTTGTTGCAGTTGTCATTGCTGTTTGGTAGGCCCAGGTCAGGTTCGAACCCACAAGCTCTGGTGTATGTGGCTGGTGCCCTAACTGCTGAGCTATAGGCACCAAGCCATTTCAAATATTTTTTTAAGTATCTATTCTGGGCGAGGCACTAAGGAAGGTATCCTGCTTTTCTATAGCTTACAAAAATAAGACTAACAGAAGAAAATAAAAATATAAGTTTCTTCTCTCCCTTGCTATCTCTTATATTTTTGCAAGTTGATTGTATAAAACCATCTCTGGGCTCAGCGCCCGTAGCTCAGTGAGTAGGGTGCCGGCCACAGATACCTAGGCTAGCAGGTTTATGCCCAGCATGGGCCTGCTAAACAACAATTACAACTGCAACCAAAAAATAGCCAGGCATTGTGATGAGCACCTGTAGTCCCAGCTACTCAGGAGGCTGAAGCCCTTAAAAATTGCTTAAGCTATTACACCTGCGGTGCATCTTACACGGGTACATGTGAAACTTAGTAAATGTAGAATATAAATGTCTTAACACAATAACTAAGAAAATGCCAGGAAGGCTGTGTTAACCAGTGTGATGAAAATGTGTTAAATGGTCTATAAAAGCAGTGTATGGTGCCCCATGATCACATTAATGTACACAGCTATGATTTAATAATAATAATAATAAAAGAATTGCTTAAGCCCAAGAAATTAAGGTTGCTGTGAGCTATGACACCACAGTACTCTACTGAGGGCAACATAGTGAGACTCTGTTTCCAAAAAAAACCATCTCTGGTGAGAAACCTACCTTCATGCATAAAAGAAAAATGAGGTCACCATCTGTTGTACATCCAGGATAGAATAGCACTGAAGAGATCCAGACTAGAAAAGTGAGATTCAGATCTGGTTTTGGTCTCTTGAATTTTTACTTCTCAAGTATCAAATGAATTCAGCTTCTATCTAGGAATCAAGTTAAACTGCAAGATCTATCAACTACCTAAACATCTCTGTCTTTATGGTTCCATCAGCCTTTAACCTTTTCTACTGAGAATGTCCAAATCCAAGCCCACTTGATTTTCAGGGTATTATAGAGATACACAGGGTACTAAAGACTCAGTCCTTTCTTCTTCGGTGGATTTCATCTTCATCCAAGCCACCCAAACAGAGAGAGCAACCACTGTGATTTAAACTTACCTTGTAAAATTATTCTGAGGAATAAACTTGAATACTTGAAGAAGGAAGCAAAATACTGTCAGTGTCAGTATAGTATAAATGACACTGCACCCCACCCCACCCCCGCTATCTTCAAAGCCATTTTCTCTGAAGATGACTACTCCAATGAATGGGAAAGTTTAATTTACTTTTAACTGATGAAGGCTAGCGGTAAACATTTTACCCAATTTATACCTAATTCACAGTCTACAAAGTAATTCTATTTTTCTGTTTTATTAATAGAAAAAATGAAATCCTGAAATGTTACATAATCTTCCATAGTGGCACAGACATAAGCCACATTACTGGGGTGCAAGCGTAAGTCTTCTTTTTTTTTTTTTTTGAGACACAGTCTCACTTTTTTACCCTCAGTAGAGGCTGTAGCATCACAGCCCACAGCAACCTCAGATTCTTGGGCTTAAGCGATTCTCTTGCCTCAACTTCCCTAGTAGCTGGGACTACAGGCACCCGCCACAAAGCCCAGCTATTTTCTTGTTGCAGTTGTCATTGTTGTTTAGCTGGGCCGGGCTCAAACCCGCCAGCATCAGTGCATGTGGCTGGCGCTGTAACCACTGTGCTACGGGCATCAAACCAAGCATAGGTCTTCTGATAGGAAATGGAGACTTTTCCATTTGGCTTTTTACTATCTAAGCCATTCAGAACCACACTCAATAATTTTTCAGAAACCATTCACTAGGCACTATAAGCAGCATCTTCGATGATAGCACAAAATCAAAGTTTCATGGATTCTGGACTTCAACATCTTTGCCCTAATTCATGATGCTTACAGTGTTAGCACTTTTTAAATGACATCTACATACTAATATGCTCAATCTTTTTCTCACTTATTGCTGGTGTGGGTATGAAACTGATGCTCAAATCTGTCAAAATACTATTGTCAGTGAGTAAATAAAAAACAAAAACCAGAGTACTTGTATAGCACATTTATGAGGTTCTTTTACATGTATTATATCCTTACAACAACTTTTAAAGGTAGATATAGACAAGATTATCCTCATTTTACAGGGGGAAAAAACAGAGATTCAAAATTCTTAAACAACTTACCCAAGTCAGAAAGCTAGTAAGTGGATGAACTGGGGTCCAACTTCAGGTCTTCTGACTGTATTCAGATTCATACACATGCAAGACCTAGTCTCTTTTACAAATAAACTCAGGTTTCTACTCCTCCAATAACTCACTCCCCAAAAAGGTTTTAATACTCCTTCCTGCTACTTATTTTATAGCATCTACAACACAATGAACTGTAATATATTTGTTTATACCTATCTCCCTTGCAACTGGGAGCTCCTTGAAGACAGTGACCACATCTTATCATCTGTTTCATCAAAACTAACTTAAGACAGACACCAATACCCATGTTGACTGAATCTGAATGTGTACAAAAATGATTATTTTTGCTAGCTATAAAACTCTAAAATGCTTTTTTTTTTTTTTAATTAAATCATAGCTGTGTACATTAATGCGGTCATGGGGCACCATACACTGGTTTTATAGACCGTTTGACACATTTTCATCACACTGGTTAACATAACCTTCCTGGCATTTTCTTAGTTATTGTGTTACGACATTTATATTCTACATTTACTAAGTTTCACATGTACCCTTGTAAGATGCACCACAGGTGTAATCCCACCAATCACCCTCCCTCTGCCCATCCTCCCCCCTCCCTCCCCTCCCTTTCCCCCTATTCTTAGGTTATAACTGGGTTTTAGCTTTCATGTGAAAGCCATAAATTAGTTTCATAGTAGGGCTGAGTACATTGGATACTAAAATTTTAACAAAGATGTCAATCTCATAGAAAAGTTGAGAGACTAGTTCAAATAA